>JBBPBX010060007.1:0-10108 GCA_038048925.1 Garcialebias charrua
TCCTTTCAGCTAATTTTGTAACTTTCAAATATTTAACAAGTGCTTTAGTTATAACCTGTGACTGATTTTTCTTCAATAAAGTAACCATTGTCACCGAACTCCCCATTACCCTTTCCAGTGCCTTCCTCTCTTTATTATATTTCTTACAATAAATCAACACATGTTCCACTCCTTCCAGTACCCCACAATTAGAGCAGTCACCTGATGGATGTTTTCCTATTATCTTTAGACCACTATTTAATGTAGTGTGCCCAATCCTCAACTTAATCCATACTTCCTCTCTCCTAGTCATTAAACTACTATCGTCACTTAGGAGTACCTCCTTCTGTATGTTATGTAAATGTCTTCCTCTTTCCTCTAAATCCCACCTCTCCTGCCACATATCATTTATTTTATCTTTAACAATTATTTTTATTTCTGCTTTACTTAATGGGACATCATATTCAATTTCTCTTGCTGTATACGCGTCATCTCCACGCGACGCGTCAGCTTTGTCCTGATCAAGATGGCGGCGACAGGACCCAGCTAGTACGAAGAACTTCACAAAGAAACACGGTAAAAACAATTATTTCTTTGCGAGAAAAAATATATTACTAAGCTGACTTTATAGAAGACGTGTTCTTGAGTTTAACGAAATGTTCAAATCGGCTGGATTTAAAAAAAAAAGTTCGCTGATTTTTATGCAGGCGCCAGGCGGGTCAAACCGGACGCTTTCTTTCTTTAAATTTAGCTAAATAAACGCTTAAAAATATACAGTATTTCTTCGCTGACTTATGGGTGATAGTAGACGTACTCCTGAGTTTGACGAAATGTTCAAATCAGCTGGATTTAAAAAAAAAAAGTTCGCTGAATTTTATGCAGGCGCCAGGCGGGTCAAACCGGAGCTTTGTTTCTTTAAATTTAGTTAAATAAACGCTTAAAAAATATATTTCTTACCTCACTACAGCAGACGGGCTCCTGAGCTGAACCAAATGTGAAATCAGCTGGATTTAAAAATCCGCGGTGTGGTTTATGAGTGGTATCTTGCAAACAAAAACAGCGAACCTCACAGCTAATAGCAGCTACATCCATAGCAAGGGGCGGGCAGCGACAGAGTCAGTCCGACCAAAGGAGGCCTTTTTCGAACACATGCATGTAGAAACTTCTGGGCAACTTCATGAGCAGCTCCGTGACTCACGTGACTTCCTGTAGCCGGTGAGATGGGTGATACCAAATTATTTGCAGGGGAGGGGGTCAGTCCTCAGGGAGTTTGTTAAAAACATGCAGCAATTTTACTAAAAAATTTGAATGAATAAAGAAAATCAATTATTGATGTAAGATATGTATAATGACGAAATGATGTCATTTTATTGGGGGGGTTAAATGACCGGATCAAATTATTGGGGGGGTCAAAACCCCCCTAACCCCCGTGTAAATTACGCCTATGCTTTCGACTACGGTAGCCGAGGCAGTGTTTCTACCTTCATGCCAATGAGTGGAATTGAGATATAAATAATGATCCCAACATGTCCAGAAAGAGAAAAGTTGATGCAGACGGAAGTTTCAAGAAAGATGGGAAGGCGAATACTTGTTTGTGCTTCCAGGAGAAAGACCGGTATGTCTTTTGTGTTACGAGGCGGTGTCGGTTTTGAAACCAAACACGGAGCTAAGTACGCTAAAGCTAGCCTTCAAGAAAAGCAACACATTCTGCCAAGAATTAAAAGGCAAACTGCGGTCGCAGCAGAGTTTGTTCATGAAACCCACAGCCAAAAACGAGGCTGCAGTGAAAGCTAGCTTCAAAGTGGCTGTGTGACTTTGCTGTGTTGTGCGACATAACCGACCATCTCGCCCAGCTGAATCAGAAGCTGCAGGGACGCAAACAAGTCATCACGCAGATGTCCGACGCGATCACGGCTTTCCTGCGAAAATTGGACTTATGGATGTGGCAAGTGAAACAGGACAATCTTGTCCACTTTCCTGTTTGTCAGGTTAGCATTTTCTTAAAATTTAATTCAAATATATCCTGATGCATTCTCAATAATCCAGGTAGAAAAATCTAAAAAAGCTAAGTGTGGTCCTCTGGACATTCAAAAAAACAAAACAAAAAACAGGTGATTATTTCAGCCACCTAAAATAATATGTTCCCCTTCCTTGGATGGTTTCTTTTCACAAAGATGGCCTCTTTTACTCGTCTCTCAAACCATTGTTCCTCTCTATCAAGGATGTGAACATCTTCATCCCTGAAAGATGAAGTTTTGTTTTGTTTTTTAAATGTCCAGAGGACCAGACTTAGCTTTTTTAGATTAATTAAAATATAATAAAATGTAATTCAACAAAGAAGAAGAAAATTTCAACTGTGTGCAATGTAATGATTGTGCTTGCATTTTGTTTTGTGTTTATCATTTTCAGAACATGATCAATCATAGAGAGAGAATCCACTTGGTGTGTTCAAGGACAGGCAGCATCTCCTCATCAAAGACTACCGGTAACCAAAAAACTTAAGTAATACAGTTGTGAACTGAGTCAACCTTTATTTTGGTATGTGTATGCACACAAATTGTTGTCATTCACAGTTGGATGCAAGGCTGTGTGTAGCCTTTTTGGGTGAGATGCTACATGTGTCATACATGTTCTTTGCAGCTCAGTTTTATGTTTTTTTTTTTTATTAACTTGGACAATTTCATCCTTCATTAATGGAGTTATGTGGGTTTTCATAAGCTGACAAATTTTAAAAGGATTTATGTTCGAGCAACAAGCAAACAGATGTTTTCTATGCAACTGTAATTGTCAGTTGAATAAGTTATAATAAATGAGTTATTCAACATTAAGGAGTACGGTAGTTACAATTATTTTACATTACATTAGATTACATTTAGTTACATTTATAAGTTACATCTGGCCCTTCAATGTCAGCCATTATGCTGATGTGGCCCTCGGTGAAAATGAGTTTGACACTCCTGCTCTACATGAATGCTCCTACAAGCACTCTACAGATGTTGGATGCTGTCTATCATGGTGCACTAAGATTCATAACTGGTTGTGATTATCGTACCCACCACTGCACCCTGTATTCACTGGTTAACTGGACATCATTAACCTCACGCAGACTCTTCCACTGGTACATTTTCATCTTTAAATCACTTCTTGGTCTGCTGCCCTCATACATCTCCTCCTACATGTCTTTGCGTGAGTGCAGCTACAGTGTGCGCTCTCAGGACATGATTACCTGCAGTGTTCCGTCAGTGAGGACTGAACTTGGCAAAAGGGCCTTCTCCTACTCTGCTCCTGCTTCATGGAATATCTTACAAAAAGATCTGAAGATCTCGACCTTGACCTCTCTAAATGGCTTTAAGAATCGGAGTCCTGGCAAAAACCAATGCAGACATGTTCCTGTTTTTGATTTTCTACATCTACCTTATAATCTGTCTGTTTTGCTACTTTGACATCTTTGTTTTAACTTGTTAAAAGTAAAAATTAAAAATTAAATCTGTACGCCTCTTATGTTTGTCTATTGTTGATTGTTCAAGGAAAATCTACTGTTGTTGTTGTTGTCATCATTCTTTGTTAAAACCAGGTCTCTCTTGTAAATGAGTCCTCGAGGCTCAATGGGATTAACCTGCCTAAATAAAGGTTGAATGAATACTACTTTTAGCTTTATCTAACAATCTGATGCTTTTAGTTACTCTCAACTTGAAGCTAAATTTTGTTTCTTGTAGTTTCGGCTAAAGTTGTATTTTTTCGTTAGCATTTTGTAACTTTTGGCTTTTAGTTTGCAATTTGCTTTACCGGGTAGTTGACTAACAACACAATTTTAGCACTCTGCGCCCACATTGTATTTTTACAGAAATTTTAACTCTTTTTAAAGAAAGGTTTGTAAGCTCAATCATCCAGGTAAATAAATCACAAAAAAGGTTAAATCATGTCATCTGGACAGATTGACTTGGAAGAAACATTTTATCTTTCATGCAAAAGACTTCATCAGTCTGAGGCCTGGCACCAAAATCTGTTTTATAAATATCACCTTATTATCGTGTTTCAAGCCAGCCTGCTGTAGAATTCACAGAAACTGGTTTTCCACATGCATCAGTCTAAAAAATCAACCATCATGTACAACAATCAAATGTTTTAGGCCTGATGGTCGACTTGCTACTTACAGAACCACCCTGAGGACAATCTGGCCAAAATTGTTTTTTTTTGTTTTGTTTTATAAGCTCAATCATCCAGGTAAATCAATCACAATAAAAGTTAATCATGTCATCTGGACCTTTTTTCAACTAATTTTGCCCAGGTGTCCTCAGGCTGTTTCTGTGAATAGCAAGTCGACCATCAGGCCTAAAACATTAGATTATTATGCACTGGTGATTGATTGTTTTGGACGGTCGGTCCCCTTTTTGCATGTACACATATAAAGCCAGTTTCTGGGAATTCCATAGTAGGCTGGCTTGAAACACACCAAGGAGGTACACTATTTATAAGACATTTCTTGTTGGCAGGCCTCAGACTGATTAAGTATTTGGAATGAAAGACAAAATGTTTCTTCCAAGAAGAATCTATCCGGATGACATGATTGAACTTTTTTTGTGATTAACTCCTCTAGTTTGTATTTTATTTGGACGGCACAGCAGAGCAGTGGTTAGTGCTGTCGCCTCACAGCAGGAAGGTCACAGGTTCTCCTACCAGCCTTTATGTGGATGTTTTCCATGTTCCTCTTGTGCACAAGTTAGGTTTGTCTGTGTACTCCAGTTTCAGTGTTCGGTTAACTGGGAGCTCTCTAAACTGTCTCTAGGTGTGAGTGAGCAAGTTAATACCTAATTGTTCTCTGTATGTCCAAGTAGAGCTGGGCGATATATCAATACTTTAAAAATATCAATGAAGAGGATTGTTATATATCTAAATAAATGTCTATAAAATTAACTATTTAATATATCTAAATAGTTTTTTAAAGACATTTATTTTGTACTACAACTGTTTACTATATGTGCCTGTGACAACTGGGACAAAACTTTGACTAAGAAATATATTTTTGTTATTACTTTATGTAAAGAAAAAAAATAGAGATATATCTTATGTCACAATTTATCTTAAAATATTGAGATATTAATTTAGGTCCATATTGCCCAGCCCTATGTCCAAGTGATGGACTTGCCTGTCCTGGGTGTCCCCTGCTTCTCACACAATGACTGTTGGAGATAAGCACCAGTTCATTGCGACCCATAAAGAAAAAGCATGTAAAGAAAATGGATGGATATGTTATACGTCTTCCTGCCAGCTGTGAATGAAATTACCCTTTGAGACAATGAAGTTACCTTGAACCTTGACCAAATATTGTCACACACTCACTCATCTGCTTTACTCAGCACACTAGAAAGCTTCTGTGTAGCATCACTCTCACTTCTTCCCAATACTGCATTTTCCGGTGTACCAAGTAATAACACATGAACGCACACATCATTTTTCGTCACTTACACATGCCAGATGCAACAGTGCCAAAGCTAAGACGAACACATTCAGCTTTTTCCTTAAAACCACAGCATAACCCCTTCACAACTGTGCTTTACCTTGATTTTCCATTACCAAATGTCCAGCAGAGAAAAAAACACTAACTCTGCTCAAAAACAGTGCATGACGAACATCCACCCTATGTGTTTTTTGTTTGTGTGCATAGAACCTCACCTTCGGAACAAGGTGGAATTGTGTGTGTAGCAGTGCTACATGGGTGGTAGTCTCACAGCAGTGGTTTGAGAAAATGACACAGCTTAGTAAAAATATCAATTGATTTGTTTGTAAGTATCCGGAAGGTGTCCTGCAAGCAAACCAGGTGAGATGGGAGAAAATTAAACAAACCTACCGTAAATGACTGAAAATGCATGAAGTGAAAAAAATGTACAAAAACAGGAAAAAGAGAGGTCTTAATAAAATAAACAATATAGATATATGTAAAGGTCTAGTATTCTTTAAAGAAATGCATATCGCCCTCCATCATTAATGTGAGTTTCAGCGCAAGATCATTTAGTAATGAGAAGAGATGGAGCTGACGTTGTTTTGGTCAAACTTTGAACATTTCTTTATGTATATTATTTTTTGACTCTAAGATGTCATGTTCATGGTGTTGCTCACGAGTGAGGGAAAAATTGAGTGTGAGATTGACAGACGTCTGCAGTATTGAGGACTCTGGTGTTCCATTGTGGTGAAGAGGGAACTGAGCTGTAAGGCAAAGCTCTCTGTTTACCACTCGGTATAGGTTCTACCCTCACCTATGGTCATGAACTCTGGGTAGTGACCAAAATGATGACATTGTGGATACAGGAGGTTGAAATGAGTTTCCTCTGCAGTGTAGCATGACTCTCCCTTAGAGATAGGGTGAGAAGTTCAGTTATCAGGAGAGACGTGGAGTAGAACTGCTGCTCCTCCACATCAAAAGGAGCCAGTTGAGGTGGTTCAGGCATCTGGCAAAGGTGCTTCCTGGGCGCCTCCCTAGAGAGGTACTTCGGGCATGTCCGACTGGGAGAAAACCCCGGGGAAGACCCAGGACAAGCTAGAGAGATTATGTCTCTTGGTTGTCCTGGGAACGTCTTGGGGTCCTCCCAAAAGAGCTGGAAGAGGTGACTGTGGAAAGAGATGACTGGACCTCCCTGCTCAAGCTGCTGGCCCCGCAGCCTGACTTTGGAACAAGCGGAAGATAATGGATGGATGGTTGTTCAGGTTCAGGGTATCCATTCTGCATGACTCAGCTACATCAAATTTTAGGTGAAGTTGTAGGCGAGGTATTTTGTGGTTTTTAAGGTCAGCTGGTTTTGGCAGAAGAAGAGAAAACTAAGAGAGTAATTTGCATTTTGTCTTCAATACATGCTGAGATTGTTTTGGTTCATGCACTCAGAACAACTTGAGCTCTGTTCAGCTGTGATCAGCTGGTGGGCAGTTTGGGTCAGTGGATGAGTACCTTTGGAACAGGTTTTGCAGCAGTGTCCTGGCAGCAGGATGGGATCATCACAGTCCAGCTCCGGGCAGTTCTGCTTGATGTTCTTACAGTTGACCTTCCCTACCACCTTACCACGACGACTCTTTTGCTACCAGAGAAACAGACACATTAGAAATAAAACAGAACTGACTTAATAAAGCGCAATGTATGAGATTATGATAGTACATTAACTTTAAGCAAAAATACCATGGCTTCATAATAATAAAACATTTTCAAAATGCAGCACACAACTGAAATTACTAATATTATTGATGTCTAATTAATACCAATGTCGCTTAATGATTATTTTACAAGTATAATCATATAGTCTTTGCTGTAATGATGGATGTTAATGTCATGTTTGTTTATGTATGTCCTTTATGTAAATGCCTGCTGACAATGTTGCAATTTGCCGATGGGGACAAATCAATCAATCAATCAATCAATCAATCAATCAATCAATCTATATATCATCTATCTATCATCTATCTATCTATCTATCTATCTATCTATCTATCTATCTATCTATCTATCTATCTATCTATCTATCTATCTATCTATCTATCTATCTATCTATCTATCTATCTATCTATCTATCTATCTATCTATCTATCTATCTATCTATCTATCTATCTATCTATCTATCTATCTATCTATCTATCTATCTATCTATCTATCTATCTATCTATCTATCTATCTATCTATCTATCTATCTATCTATCTATCTATCTATCTATCTATCTATCTATCTATCTATCTATCTATCTATCTATCTATCTATCTATCTATCTATCTATCTATCTATCTATCTATCTATCATAGAACTAAAATTGACCTAAAGTTATTTTAGGTTTAATGTACAGATACAAACAGTCAAGTCAAGTCATCTTTATTTATAGAGCACAATTAAAACAGATAAACTGCTATCAAGGTACCCTGATGCATGCTATCAAGGTGTTTTACAACAACATCAAAAATAAATAAAAACAGAAAACTGTAACGCACACTAATGCTAACTATGAAATTAACAGCAATAAAATATCATCAAAATGTATAAGAACAGCATTAAAAATGAAACACAGAACAAAATACACTAAGTCAGCTCACCCAGTATGAAACGCTAGAGAGAACAGATGAGTTTTTAGCAGGGATTTGAACAGGTGAAGGGAGGTGGCCTGCCTAATGTTGGGGGGCAGGTTGTTCCAAAGTTTGGGGCCAATGAAAATGCCCAGTCTCCTCGGAGCTTCTGTCGTGTTTTTGGAACCTCCAAAAGCAGCTGATCGGATGATCTCAGAGCCCGCGAGGGAACATATGGTTTCAGCAGCTCCGAGAGGTAGAGGGGAGCGAGGCCAGTTAGGCATTTATAGATCAACATCAGGATTTTAAAGTCGACTCTAGTTCGCACGGGGAGCCAGTGAAGGGAGGAGAGAACTGGTGTAATGTAATCAGATCTACATGTACTGGTTAAAAGCCGAGCTGCTGCATTTTTGGACGAGCTGAAGACGTGTGAAAGAGGCCTGGCTGATCCTAGCATACATCTCCTTCACATTCCGAGAACCAAATTAAGGACCATGGGAGACCGGGCTTTCAGTGTGGCTGCCCCCCGCCTGTGGAACTCTCTTCCTGACTGTCTGAGAGCCCCACAGTCTGTGGTTGACTTTAAGAGTGGCTTGAAGACCTTTCTTTTCAACCGAGCATACTCTACCTCCTCATGATTCTACTTTTGATCTTAGTTGATACTGTTATTGATTTTACTTGTTTTATTATTTGTTTTATTGACATTTAATTCTGTTGCACTTTGTAGCACTTTGAGATTTTCATTAATGAAAGGTGCGTTATAAATTGAATTCATTATTATTATTATTATTATTATTACAGTGCATTGCAAAAATCCAGGCGGGTTGTGATGAACGCATGGATTAGGGTCTCCAGGTCGGGTCTGGACAACACTGGCTTGAGCTTAGCTACCTGCCGCAGTTGTAAAAAGCTTTTCTGCAGAACGGAACTGATTTGTTTATTGAACTTAAAGTCTGAGTCAAAAACCATCCAGAGATTTTTCACAGAGTGTTTGAGATAGGGCTGGAGGGAGTCCAAGTTTACATGATCAGAGGCGGCAGCTGAGCTAGGGTTGAAGATTATGACTTCAGTCTTTTGATCGTTAAAACTTAGGAAGTTTGAAGCCATCCATGTCTTAATGTCATCCAGACATTCTAGGAGAGGATGGAGTGTGCCTGCATTAGCCGGTTTCAGTGGCAGGTAGATCTGTCAATCATCCGCGTAACAATGGAACAAAATACCATGTTTCCTTAGGATGGACCCCAGCGGGAGCATGTAGAGCGTGAAGAGAAGTGGTCCAAGAATAGAGCCCTGTGGGACCCCATAGGACATAGACATTAAAGTGGAAACATTGTTCCCGATCTTGACACAAAAACTTCTGTCCGTGAGGTAAGAGCGGAACCAGTCTGGAACAGGACAGACAACACAAGTGAACATGGCCACCAAGAGGTTGTTTCATTTATATTTCTAAAGTAGAGGTGCAGAAACAAATCGATTCATTAAATAATCTAGATTCTTAGTTCTGGTGATTCTGAATCAATTGTAAAAGCCCATAAATTGAATTTACAATGCGTTTAAGTTTTATTTTTTCCCGCTTCTATTCCTAAGTGTGCTGCATATCGCATTACATGTCCACCCGTCACAGTAGAATTTGGCCTTGTAGGCCACTGTACAGCAAGCTAGTTAGCCAGCTCCCTTTATCTGAACGGAGTCTGCTAGCATGGAGCGGGAGGACAGCGTGATTCAACCCGCTCCTTCATCATTAAGTCAGTGTAAAGTCATTTTGGATTCTACAATGTTTCGGGGAAGACAGAGCTTTACAACAGCACGGTTGTTTGCCATAAGTGTAAAATAAAACTGCAGTACAGTAGTCTGGAAATATGACAAATGCGCGGAAGGAAGATGAAAAAAACTCCTCCCTGGGCTACCACTTACCGTGGTGGAGGGGTTTGAATGTTCCAATGACATTCAAACCCCTCCACCACGGAGGGGGGGCTGTTCCTCCTAACCACACCCCTCCAGGTCTCATTGTCATTGCCCACGTGCATAGCTCCTAGGAAGGAGCTATACTGTCAGGGGCTTCATGCCCCTAGTAGGGTTATCCAAGGTAGACAG
>JBBPBX010060007.1:10208-21578 GCA_038048925.1 Garcialebias charrua
AGATGCCGGATGGTGGACCAGAATCGCCTCAAAGCCATACGGAAGTAATTCTCCATGGCCTCGCCGAACTCCTCCCATGCCCGAGTTTTTGCCTCAGCGACCACCCGAACTGCATGCCGCTTAGACTGCCGGTACCATCAGCTGCTTTCAGGGTCCCACAGGTCAAAAAGGCACGATAGGACTCCCTCTTCAGCCTGACAGCATCCCTCACCGCCTGTGTCCACCACCGGGTTCGAGGGTTACAGGCACAGACAACCTTGCGGCCACAGCTCTGATAAGCCGCCTCGACAATAGAGGCACAGAATATGGCTCACTCAGACTCAATGTCCCCCACCTCCCCAGGAACATGTTCGAAGCTCTCCCAGAAGTGGGAGGTAAAGCTCTGTCTCACGGGAGACGCTGCCAGACATTCCCAGCAGACCCTCGCAATACGTTTGGGCCTGCCAGGTCTGACCGTCATACTCCCCCACCATCGGAGCCAACTCACCACCAGGTAGTGGTCAGTGGACAGCTCTGCCCCTCCAATAACAGAACACCACTCGGGTTCATATCAGGGGGGCTGTTCCTCCTAACCACACCCCTCCAGGTCTCACTGTCATTGCCCACGTGAGCGTTGAAGTCCCCCAGTAGAACAAGGGAGTCCCTTGTCATTGGACAAGGGACTCCCTTGTCCACTGAGGGAGTCATTGGAGGGGGTACTCTCCAGTACCCCCTCCAATGACTCCAAAAAGGGTGGGTAATCTTAGCTGCCATTTTGCGCATAAGCACAAACAACAGTCAGAGCCCGTCCCCCACACATAGACGGAGGGAGGCTACCTTCTCTCGTTCACCGGGGTAAACCCCAACTTACAGGCACCAAGATGGGGGGCAACAAGTATGCCCACTTCTGCTCTGCGCCTCTCACCACGGCCCACGGGCATCTCCAGAGTGGAAGAGTGTCCAACCTGTCTCAAGGAAACTGGTTCCAGAGCCAGAGCCATGCGTTGAGGTGAGTCTGACTATTTCTAGCCGGAACCTCTCAAACTCGCACAGCAGCTCAGGATCCTTCCCCACCAGAGAGCTGACATTCCACATCCCAATAGCCAGCTTCTGTAATGGAGGAGCAGACCGCCAGAATCCCCGCCCTCAGCCACCACCCATCCCATATTGCACCCAACCCCTTTGGCCCCTCCCACAGATGGTGAGCCCATGGGAAGGGGGGCCCATGTCTCCTCTTTAGGCTGTGCCCGGCCGGGCTTCATGGGTAAAAGCCCGGCCACCAGGCGCTCGCCAATGTGCCCCACCTCCAGGCCTAGCTCCAGAGTTCGGACCCGGTGACCCGCGTCTGGGTGAGGGAACATTGTTTCCATTAATTGAACTCATCATAGGGGTCTTTGGGCTGCACTTTGTCTGGTCCCTTACCTAGGACCTGTCTACCTTGGATAACCCTACTAGGGGCATGAAGCCCCTGACAGTATAGCTCCTTCCTAGGAGCTATGCACGTGGGCAATGACAATGAGACCTGGAGGGGTGTGGTTAGGAGGAACAGCCCCCCCTCCGTGGTGGAGGGGTTTGAATGTCATTGGAACATTCAAACCCCTCCACCACGGTAAGTGGTAGCCCAGGGAGGAGTTTTTTTCATCTTCCTTCCGCGCATTTGTCATATTTCCAGACTACTGTACTGCAGTTTTATTTTACACTTATGGCAAACAACCGTGCTGTTGTAAAGCTCTGTCTTCCCCGAAACATTGTAGAATCCAAAATGACTTTACACTGACTTAATGATGAAGGAGCGGGTTGAATCACGCTGTCCTCCCGCTCCATGCTAGCAGACTCCGTTCAGATAAAGGGAGCTGGCTAACTAGCTTGCTGTACAGTGGCCTACAAGGCCAAATTCTACTGTGACGGGTGGACATGTAATGCGATATGCAGCACACTTAGGAATAGAAGCGGGAAAAAATAAAACTTAAACGCATTGTAAATTCAATTTATGGGCTTTTACAATTGATTCAGAATCACCAGAACTAAGAATCTAGATTATTTAATGAATCGATTTGTTTCTGCACCTCTACTTTAGAAATATAAATGAAACAACCTCTTGGTGGCCATGTTCACTTGTGTTGTCTGTCCTGTTCCAGACTGGTTCCGCTCTTACCTCACGGACAGAAGTTTTTGTGTCAAGATCGGGAACAATGTTTCCACTTTAATGTCTATGTCCTATGGGGTCCCACAGGGCTCTATTCTTGGACCACTTCTCTTCACGCTCTACATGCTCCCGCTGGGGTCCATCCTAAGGAAACATGGTATTTTGTTCCATTGTTACGCGGATGATTGACAGATCTACCTGCCACTGAAACCGGCTAATGCAGGCACACTCCATCCTCTCCTAGAATGTCTGGATGACATTAAGACATGGATGGCTTCAAACTTCCTAAGTTTTAACGATCAAAAGACTGAAGTCATAATCTTCAACCCTAGCTCAGCTGCCGCCTCTGATCATGTAAACTTGGACTCCCTCCAGCCCTATCTCAAACACTCTGTGAAAAATCTCTGGATGGTTTTTGACTCAGACTTTAAGTTCAATAAACAAATCAGTTCCGTTCTGCAGAAAAGCTTTTTACAACTGCGGCAGGTAGCTAAGCTCAAGCCAGTGTTGTCCAGACCCGACCTGGAGACCCTAATCCATGCGTTCATCACAACCCGCCTGGATTTTTGCAATGCACTGTAATAATAATAATAATAATAATAATGAATTCAATTTATAACGCACCTTTCATTAATGAAAATCTCAAAGTGCTACAAAGTGCAACAGAATTAAATGTCAATAAAACAAATAATAAAACAAGTAAAATCAATAACAGTATCAACTAAGATCAAAAGTAGAATCATGAGGAGGTAGAGTATGCTCGGTTGAAAAGAAAGGTCTTCAAGCCACTCTTAAAGTCAACCACAGACTGTGGGGCTCTCAGACAGTCAGGAAGAGAGTTCCACAGGCAGGGGGGCAGCCACACTGAAAGCCCGGTCTCCCATGGTCCTTAATTTGGTTCTCGGAATGTGAAGGAGATGTATGCTAGGATCAGCCAGGCCTCTTTCACACGTCTTCAGCTCGTCCAAAAATGCAGCAGCTCGGCTTTTAACCAGTACATGTAGATCTGATTACATTACACCAGTTCTCTCCTCCCTTCACTGGCTCCCCGTGCGAACTAGAGTCGACTTTAAAATCCTGATGTTGATCTATAAATGCCTAACTGGCCTCGCTCCCCTCTACCTCTCGGAGCTGCTGAAACCATATGTTCCCTCGCGGGCTCTGAGATCATCCGATCAGCTGCTTTTGGAGGTTCCAAAAACACGACAGAAGCTCCGAGGAGACTGGGCATTTTCATTGGCCCCAAACTTTGGAACAACCTGCCCCCCAACATTAGGCAGGCCACCTCCCTTCACCTGTTCAAATCCCTGCTAAAAACTCATCTGTTCTCTCTAGCGTTTCATACTGGGTGAGCTGACTTAGTGTATTTTGTTCTGTGTTTCATTTTTAATGCTGTTCTTATACATTTTGATGATATTTTATTGCTGTTAATTTCATAGTTAGCATTAGTGTGCGTTACAGTTTTCTGTTTTTATTTATTTTTGATGTTGTTGTAAAACACCTTGATAGCATGCATCAGGGTACCTTGATAGCAGTTTATCTGTTTTAATTGTGCTCTATAAATAAAGATGACTTGACTTGACTGTTTGTATCTGTACATTAAACCTAAAATAACTTTAGGTCAATTTTAGTTCTATGATAGATAGATAGATAGATAGATAGATAGATAGATAGATAGATAGATAGATAGATAGATAGATAGATAGATAGATAGATAGATAGATAGATAGATAGATAGATAGATAGATAGATAGATAGATAGATAGATAGATAGATAGATAGATAGATAGATAGATAGATAGATAGATAGATAGATAGATAGATAGATAGATAGATAGATAGATAGATAGATAGATAGATAGATAGATAGATAGATAGATAGATAGATAGATAGATACTGTAGATAGATAGATAGATAGATAGATAGATAGATAGATAGATAGATAGATAGATAGATAGATAGATAGATAGATAGATAGATAGATAGATAGATAGATAGATAGATAGATAGATAGATAGATAGATAGATGATAGATAGATGATATATAGATTGATTGATTGATTGATTGATTGATTGATTGATTGATTTGTCCCCATCGGCAAATTGCAACATTGTCAGCAGGCATTTACATAAAGGACATACATAAACAAACATGACATTAACATCCATCATTACAGCAAAGACTATATGATTATACTTGTAAAATAATCATTAAGCGACATTGGTATTAATTAGACATCAATAATATTAGTAATTTCAGTTGTGTGCTGCATTTTGAAAATGTTTTATTATTATGAAGCCATGGTATTTTTGCTTAAAGTTAATGTACTATCATAATCTCATACATTGCGCTTTATTAAGTCAGTTCTGTTTTATTTCTAATGTGTCTGTTTCTCTGGTAGCAAAAGAGTCGTCGTGGTAAGGTGGTAGGGAAGGTCAACTGTAAGAACATCAAGCAGAACTGCCCGGAGCTGGACTGTGATGATCCCATCCTGCTGCCAGGACACTGCTGCAAAACCTGTTCCAAAGGTACTCATCCACTGACCCAAACTGCCCACCAGCTGATCACAGCTGAACAGAGCTCAAGTTGTTCTGAGTGCATGAACCAAAACAATCTCAGCATGTATTGAAGACAAAATGCAAATTACTCTCTTAGTTTTCTCTTCTTCTGCCAAAACCAGCTGACCTTAAAAACCACAAAATACCTCGCCTACAACTTCACCTAAAATTTGATGTAGCTGAGTCATGCAGAATGGATACCCTGAACCTGAACAACCATCCATCCATTATCTTCCGCTTGTTCCAAAGTCAGGCTGCGGGGCCAGCAGCTTGAGCAGGGAGGTCCAGTCATCTCTTTCCACAGTCACCTCTTCCAGCTCTTTTGGGAGGACCCCAAGACGTTCCCAGGACAACCAAGAGACATAATCTCTCTAGCTTGTCCTGGGTCTTCCCCGGGGTTTTCTCCCAGTCGGACATGCCCGAAGTACCTCTCTAGGGAGGCGCCCAGGAAGCACCTTTGCCAGATGCCTGAACCACCTCAACTGGCTCCTTTTGATGTGGAGGAGCAGCAGTTCTACTCCACGTCTCTCCTGATAACTGAACTTCTCACCCTATCTCTAAGGGAGAGTCATGCTACACTGCAGAGGAAACTCATTTCAACCTCCTGTATCCACAATGTCATCATTTTGGTCACTACCCAGAGTTCATGACCATAGGTGAGGGTAGAACCTATACCGAGTGGTAAACAGAGAGCTTTGCCTTACAGCTCAGTTCCCTCTTCACCACAATGGAACACCAGAGTCCTCAATACTGCAGACGTCTGTCAATCTCACACTCAATTTTTCCCTCACTCGTGAGCAACACCATGAACATGACATCTTAGAGTCAAAAAATAATATACATAAAGAAATGTTCAAAGTTTGACCAAAACAACGTCAGCTCCATCTCTTCTCATTACTAAATGATCTTGCGCTGAAACTCACATTAATGATGGAGGGCGATATGCATTTCTTTAAAGAATACTAGACCTTTACATATATCTATATTGTTTATTTTATTAAGACCTCTCTTTTTCCTGTTTTTGTACATTTTTTTCACTTCATGCATTTTCAGTCATTTACGGTAGGTTTGTTTAATTTTCTCCCATCTCACCTGGTTTGCTTGCAGGACACCTTCCGGATACTTACAAACAAATCAATTGATATTTTTACTAAGCTGTGTCATTTTCTCAAACCACTGCTGTGAGACTACCACCCATGTAGCACTGCTACACACACAATTCCACCTTGTTCCGAAGGTGAGGTTCTATGCACACAAACAAAAAACACATAGGGTGGATGTTCGTCATGCACTGTTTTTGAGCAGAGTTAGTGTTTTTTTCTCTGCTGGACATTTGGTAATGGAAAATCAAGGTAAAGCACAGTTGTGAAGGGGTTATGCTGTGGTTTTAAGGAAAAAGCTGAATGTGTTCGTCTTAGCTTTGGCACTGTTGCATCTGGCATGTGTAAGTGACGAAAAATGATGTGTGCGTTCATGTGTTATTACTTGGTACACCGGAAAATGCAGTATTGGGAAGAAGTGAGAGTGATGCTACACAGAAGCTTTCTAGTGTGCTGAGTAAAGCAGATGAGTGAGTGTGTGACAATATTTGGTCAAGGTTCAAGGTAACTTCATTGTCTCAAAGGGTAATTTCATTCACAGCTGGCAGGAAGACGTATAACATATCCATCCATTTTCTTTACATGCTTTTTCTTTATGGGTCGCAATGAACTGGTGCTTATCTCCAACAGTCATTGTGTGAGAAGCAGGGGACACCCAGGACAGGCAAGTCCATCACTTGGACATAGGGCTGGGCAATATGGACCTAAATTAATATCTCAATATTTTAAGATAAATTGTGACATAAGATATATCTCTATTTTTTTTCTTTACATAAAGTAATAACAAAAATATATTTCTTAGTCAAAGTTTTGTCCCAGTTGTCACAGGCACATATAGTAAACAGTTGTAGTACAAAATAAATGTCTTTAAAAAACTATTTAGATATATTAAATAGTTAATTTTATAGACATTTATTTAGATATATAACAATCCTCTTCATTGATATTTTTAAAGTATTGATATATCGCCCAGCTCTACTTGGACATACAGAGAACAATTAGGTATTAACTTGCTCACTCACACCTAGAGACAGTTTAGAGAGCTCCCAGTTAACCGAACACTGAAACTGGAGTACACAGACAAACCTAACTTGTGCACAAGAGGAACATGGAAAACATCCACATAAAGGCTGGTAGGAGAACCTGTGACCTTCCTGCTGTGAGGCGACAGCACTAACCACTGCTCTGCTGTGCCGTCCAAATAAAATACAAACTAGAGGAGTTAATCACAAAAAAAGTTCAATCATGTCATCCGGATAGATTCTTCTTGGAAGAAACATTTTGTCTTTCATTCCAAATACTTAATCAGTCTGAGGCCTGCCAACAAGAAATGTCTTATAAATAGTGTACCTCCTTGGTGTGTTTCAAGCCAGCCTACTATGGAATTCCCAGAAACTGGCTTTATATGTGTACATGCAAAAAGGGGACCGACCGTCCAAAACAATCAATCACCAGTGCATAATAATCTAATGTTTTAGGCCTGATGGTCGACTTGCTATTCACAGAAACAGCCTGAGGACACCTGGGCAAAATTAGTTGAAAAAAGGTCCAGATGACATGATTAACTTTTATTGTGATTGATTTACCTGGATGATTGAGCTTATAAAACAAAACAAAAAAAAAACAAAAAAAAACAATTTTGGCCAGATTGTCCTCAGGGTGGTTCTGTAAGTAGCAAGTCGACCATCAGGCCTAAAACATTTGATTGTTGTACATGATGGTTGATTTTTTAGACTGATGCATGTGGAAAACCAGTTTCTGTGAATTCTACAGCAGGCTGGCTTGAAACACGATAATAAGGTGATATTTATAAAACAGATTTTGGTGCCAGGCCTCAGACTGATGAAGTCTTTTGCATGAAAGATAAAATGTTTCTTCCAAGTCAATCTGTCCAGATGACATGATTTAACCTTTTTTGTGATTTATTTACCTGGATGATTGAGCTTACAAACCTTTCTTTAAAAAGAGTTAAAATTTCTGTAAAAATACAATGTGGGCGCAGAGTGCTAAAATTGTGTTGTTAGTCAACTACCCGGTAAAGCAAATTGCAAACTAAAAGCCAAAAGTTACAAAATGCTAACGAAAAAATACAACTTTAGCCGAAACTACAAGAAACAAAATTTAGCTTCAAGTTGAGAGTAACTAAAAGCATCAGATTGTTAGATAAAGCTAAAAGTAGTATTCATTCAACCTTTATTTAGGCAGGTTAATCCCATTGAGCCTCGAGGACTCATTTACAAGAGAGACCTGGTTTTAACAAAGAATGATGACAACAACAACAACAGTAGATTTTCCTTGAACAATCAACAATAGACAAACATAAGAGGCGTACAGATTTAATTTTTAATTTTTACTTTTAACAAGTTAAAACAAAGATGTCAAAGTAGCAAAACAGACAGATTATAAGGTAGATGTAGAAAATCAAAAACAGGAACATGTCTGCATTGGTTTTTGCCAGGACACAGATTCTTAAAGCCATTTAGAGAGGTCAAGGTCGAGATCTTCAGATCTTTTTGTAAGATATTCCATGAAGCAGGAGCAGAGTAGGAGAAGGCCCTTTTGCCAAGTTCAGTCCTCACTGACGGAACACTGCAGGTAATCATGTCCTGAGAGCGCACGCTGTAGCTGCACTCACGCAAAGACATGTAGGAGGAGATGTATGAGGGCAGCAGACCAAGAAGTGATTTAAAGATGAAAATGTACCAGTGGAAGAGTCTGCGTGAGGTTAATGATGTCCAGTTAACCAGTGAATACAGGGTGCAGTGGTGGGTACGATAATCACAGCCAGTTATGAATCTTAGTGCACCATGATAGACAGCATCCAACATCTGTAGAGTGCTTGTAGGAGCATTCATGTAAAGCAGGAGTGTCAAACTCATTTTCACCGAGGGCCACATCAGCATAATGGCTGACATTGAAGGGCCAGATGTAACTTATAAATGTAACTAAATGTAATCTAATGTAATGTAAAATAATTGTAACTACCGTACTCCTTAATGTTGAATAACTCATTTATTATAACTTATTCAACTGACAATTACAGTTGCATAGAAAACATCTGTTTGCTTGTTGCTCTAACATAAATCCTTTTAAAATTTGTCAGCTTATGAAAACCCACATAACTCCATTAATGAAGGATGAAATTGTCCAAGTTAATAAAAAAAAAAAAAACATAAAACTGAGCTGCAAAGAACATGTATGACACATGTAGCATCTCACCCAAAAAGGCTACACACAGCCTTGCATCCAACTGTGAATGACAACAATTTGTGTGCATACACATACCAAAATAAAGGTTGACTCAGTTCACAACTGTATTACTTAAGTTTTTTGGTTACCGGTAGTCTTTGATGAGGAGATGCTGCCTGTCCTTGAACACACCAAGTGGATTCTCTCTCTATGATTGATCATGTTCTGAAAATGATAAACACAAAACAAAATGCAAGCACAATCATTAAATTGCACACAGTTGAAATGTTCTTCTTCTTTGTTGAATTACATTTTATTATATTTTAATTAATCTAAAAAAGCTAAGTCTGGTCCTCTGGACATTTAAAAAACAAAACAAAACTTCATCTTTCAGGGATGAAGATGTTCACATCCTTGATAGAGAGGAACAATGGTTTGAGAGACGAGTAAAAGAGGCCATCTTTGTGAAAAGAAACCATCCAAGGAAGGGGAACATATTATTTTAGGTGGCTGAAATAATCACCTGTTTTTTGTTTTGTTTTTTTGAATGTCCAGAGGACCACACTTAGCTTTTTTAGATTTTTCTACCTGGATTATTGAGAATGCATCAGGATATATTTGAATTAAATTTTAAGAAAATGCTAACCTGACAAACAGGAAAGTGGACAAGATTGTCCTGTTTCACTTGCCACATCCATAAGTCCAATTTTCGCAGGAAAGCCGTGATCGCGTCGGACATCTGCGTGATGACTTGTTTGCGTCCCTGCAGCTTCTGATTCAGCTGGGCGAGATGGTCGGTTATGTCGCACAACACAGCAAAGTCACACAGCCACTTTGAAGCTAGCTTTCACTGCAGCCTCGTTTTTGGCTGTGGGTTTCATGAACAAACTCTGCTGCGACCGCAGTTTGCCTTTTAATTCTTGGCAGAATGTGTTGCTTTTCTTGAAGGCTAGCTTTAGCGTACTTAGCTCCGTGTTTGGTTTCAAAACCGACACCGCCTCGTAACACAAAAGACATACCGGTCTTTCTCCTGGAAGCACAAACAAGTATTCGCCTTCCCATCTTTCTTGAAACTTCCGTCTGCATCAACTTTTCTCTTTCTGGACATGTTGGGATCATTATTTATATCTCAATTCCACTCGTTGGCATGAAGGTAGAAACACTGCCTCGGCTACCGTAGTCGAAAGGCATTGTGGGAAAACCGTTGTCGAAAGGCATAGTGGGGCTGCCGTAGTCGAAAGGCATTGTGGGAAATGTAGTTTTTGGTCAAAACTCGCTCGTATTAATTTTTAGACACTCAAAACTTTTTAATTAAGCTCTTGCGGGCCAGATAAAATGACATGGCGGGCCACATCTGGCCCGCGGGCCAAGAGTTTGACACATGTGATGTAGAGAATGTCACCGTAATCAATGGAGGGAAGGAAGGTCACAGATACAAGATGTTTCCTAACATTCAGTGTTATGCCGGGTTCCCACCAAACGCGTCAAAACGCTCCCAACGCACCGTGTTTGCTGCTTGTCAACAGATGTCTGTTCACACCGAACGTGTCTGCAGACGCGCAGTGGGAGCAGCGTCTGGCTCCTTTTCCGGTCGGGTTTGTTTTGGCAGATAAAATCAGCTGTTCGTGAGCCTCGTTACTACTTGAGTGGGTTTTCTACGAGCCGAACTGCAGCTCCGAAAGTCTTTGTTGAGATTAAAACGTTTTTTTTTTTATATTTGGGGTGATCGTACGCTCGAGCAGACAGCGGCAACTGTAAAAATGCCAAGTTTCTTAGCGGAGGCTGGTTTCTTCATGGAGGCTCGTTGGGTAAGTTTGAAAAGTCCAAAAAAAGTCCCGTCGTTATTGCATCATCACATAGCAGAGGCTCTCCCGATTGGTTGCTGTGACGCGTCGAGCAGCCAAAGTTCAAATATTTTAACTTTGGTTGCTCGACGCCTCGGCTGCTTTGGACGCGCGCGTGCGCGGAAAAGAACTGCCGCGCGCTGCCGCGCCTCTTGAAATGCTTAAAACGCGCAGTGTCACACTTCGCCGCGAGGAGCCGCTCCTCCACATAGACTTTGCATGTAAAGTGGCAGCGTTGGCCACCTGAAACGCGTTTGGTGGGAACCCGGCATTAGACATGATCTGTTTCTGAAAAAGAAACCCCGTTTAACTTTCAGTTGTTGTTGGTTTTTTTTATATATAACATTTGTTACATGAAATACTAATAGAACAAAGAGTATACAGAAATAATTAGGTAACCAAACAGAAATAAAAACAGTAAAAAAAAAACAGAGTGGTGTGGATGCTTTAAACCACATATGTCAAAGTGGCGGCCCGCGGGCCAGATCCGGCCCGCGGACTCATTATTTATGGCCCCCTGGATGATTTGGGGAAAATTTTTTTTGGGTGATG
>JBBPBX010060009.1:0-21578 GCA_038048925.1 Garcialebias charrua
CATCTGGAGAGCTATTAGGATTCCTGCAATCTCAGCGTACTGAGAAGTCTGAGATCCTAATTTGTAGCTGAAAGTTATCTGCTCTTGGTCTTGGAGGAGGACCCCTCCAACACCTGCTCTGCAGATCTTGTCGCGGAGGAATGAAGATCCATCCACGTACAATGTTGTCATATCTTTGCAGATATTGTCATCAAAGAAGTGGTGATTCGGGTCTTCAGTTACTGGGGGTTTTACCTCAACCGGCGGCTGGGTGGCTGGTACATCTTGTGTACACTTCTGGCAGATTGCCAAGTCCGTCCCCAGATGAGACTTCTTGTTTTGACCATAACGTATGTCTAGGTTAAAACTTTGAAGCGCCATGAGCCACGTTGCAACACGTGAGTTTGTCACCACACCATCTCTGATGCGTTCACTGTTAAGAAAGGTCACTGGCTGGTGTTGTGTTTCCACAATGATTTTCTGTCCACCAATGTAGCTGGAGAAATGTTTAACTGCCCACACTGTGGTCAGTAAAGCTTTCTCACAGTCTGAGAATCTCAACTCGGGGCCTGCCATCGTTTTGCTGGCGTAGGCTACCACACGTTTGTCTCTGTCGTGTATCTGGTACAGACCCGCACTTATGCAGTGAGCTGAGAAGCCCACTTCCAAGTAAAACTCTTTGTTGTAGTCTGGGTAGACTAAACAAGGGGCTGACTTGATCCTGTTTATAAGAGCGTCCATTGCCTGTTGCTGTTTGTCAGTCCAAACAAATGGTACGTCTTTTTTAAGGAGTTCAGTCAGTGGTTTCGCAAGGTCCGCATAGTTCTCGATGAACTGGTTCGAGTAGTTACACACGCCCAGAAAACTTTGTAGTTCTTTGAGATTGGTGGGGACTTTGAGATTGTCGAGGCCTTGGGTGCGAGTCAGCTGTGGTTGTACTCCGTCAGGACCTACAAGTAGGCCAACGTAGTCCACTTTGGTTCTGCACCATTGACATTTCGACAGCGATATCTTAGCACCAGCAGTTGTCAGCTGATTCAGAACGTGGTCGATCTCAGCCAAATGTGAGTCCAGTGTTGGCTGCCTCAAAAGGACATCGTCCACGTAGATCAGTGTTCCACGCTCGTGGGCGTCTGGACATGCTTTGTTCAAGAAGATGTTGAACTCTGCAGGTGAGTTAGCGTAGCCAAAGGGACACCTGTTAAAGGTGTACTGACGGCCACCAAAAGTGAAAGCTAGTTTGTACTGGTCCTCGGCGCGCACAGGGATGGTCCAAAAACCAGAGGCGACGTCGAGAGTCGAGAAGTACTTACCATTGGTGACCTTGGGCAGTTCCTGTTGGAGTTGCGTCATAGGCCATCTGGATAAGGGAACTTGTTTGTTTAGCTTTCGGTAGTCTATAGTGAGTCTCCACTTACCATTAGGTTTTAACACCGGCCATAAAGGCGCAGAGTAAGTGCTGTTACAGTATCGGATGATACCTTTTTCTAACAGGTCATTAATGATTTCTCTGATAGGTTGATGTGCTGCCAGAGGAATCTTGTACTGTCTGACAAATGCAGGGGGAGCATTAGGCGGGGTTGGGATGCTCACTGTATGGAGCGTGGTCAACCCACAATCCATCGAGTCAGTTGAGAATGATTTCTCATATTTTAGAAGAACTTTGCGAAGTTTGTCCCTTTCTTCATCAGTTTTCAGGGCGTCGGCTTGGGCGACCACCTGGTCAATCTGTGAAGCAACTGAGAGGGATTCTTGTTCTTTGGGGAGCTCCAGTGAGTCCCCTTCAGTGTCGTAAAACCTGTCAACAGGTAGTGCACTGTAAGTTTGGGGGCATAGACTGACTCCTTTGTTGAAACCGAACCGGCGGACAGTGTCATGGTCGGAATCACTGGGGGAGAAAAGAGCTATGGCCTGTGTTGGTTTCGTGAACAAGACTTGCCCCGTGTGTTGATATGGGATCAAGTTCTCTGGGAGTCCTCCCAGAAATGGAATGCTTAGCTCAAAATCATGAAAATCAGTAGAGATCAACCATCCTAGCTGTGTGTTTTTTGGGATCAGTACCTCTTCTGTGCTTGTGTTGCACACAGCAACAGTCGTGGTTCTGCAGTCGAGGGTCACTTGGCATGTGGCCTCCATGGACAGTCCTAAGTTGAAAAACATAGGAGATGGTTGAAAGTATGCCTGTTTTGTGCTAACAGCTTGTCCTTTCATGATGTGAATCATCACCGGCTTGTTCATAACCTGAGGTGGTACCACAGTGTTATGGCTGACAGCAACCTGGCAGACCTCTGGTATGGTCTGTCCAGCCCTAAGGTTCTCTGTTGTTAGCACAGGAGAGTCCTTTGTGGCTGTGTCTAGTGACCACAGTACATTGTTGTTGATGTCCACTCGGACACCTAACCTTACCAAAATGTCGGAGCCTATGTAGGTTGCATGTGGTAAGTTCGGGACCACGAGGAACGGGTGATCCAGTTCTCGTTGGTTCCAGATCAGTTTCAGGTCAATGATCCCTTTTGCGGTCATTACCTGTTTATCGTTGGGGTCCAACGAAAAGCGGAAAGCCTTTTTGTTCATTTCTAGACCCAACTGTTTTTTAACCAAGGTTCCATAGAAAGCTTGGCTGATCGCTGATTTCTCCGTCCAAGGAGACAAAACAGCATCATCGGTGTGGGATCCTTGGATCTCAACACCTTTGACTACCTGCGGTAGGTAGTGTTCAGTGAGTGCTGACTGTTTCAGCTCGCAGAGGAGGCTCTCTTGTTGGGCCTTTTCTGCCTCACCTGTTGCTGAAGGTTCACTTACCGGGATTGTGCTCTCGTTGGAGGACCCCTTTGTGCCTTCCGCGGTACCTGCTGTTAAACAGTCAGTGTCACCATGTGTAGGCATATCGATCGGCAGTGGTTGGCTCACTCTGGTCCACATTGTTTGATCGCCATAATCTATAATCGCGTCAAAGCGGTTTATAAAGTCTTGGCCAACCAAAAATGGGAATGAGTCAACGGTGGACACGTGTACCGGGTGGTATAGCGTCATTTCACCAATCTGCATATGAACCATGGCTATAGCTGTAAGGGTTGTACTCGTCTCTGAGAGTCCCTGTAGTACTACAGCACATTCTTTGAGGGGTATTTCCCTGTCAACCCCGCTAGCGGCTATCCTTAGCTCCTTCAACAGTGTGGGAGACATAATGGTTATGTCAGCCCCACCATCCAGGAGGGCCTCTTCTGTGAGGACCCCTTCTAAAGTGATTGACAGGTAAGCCTTCTTAGCGGGCCCCTTCCTGATAATGTTACACAGGAACCTATCAGGTTTTTTCCGACGTGTGTTACGTCTACCATTGTCTGTGTGAATTTCATTCACCTGTACTGGTAGTGCAGTCACACATGGGTCTGAGTGATCGGTCTGTGACGAGTCATTGTCTTTGGTGAGTGCGCTTACCCCCCCTTTTTCTGATGAGGGGCTCTCGGACTCTGTAACAATGACGTCATGTTTACAGTCAACATCTTGTTGACTGTCTATACCCTGATTGTCAGCATCCTGACCATCAGTATCTTGGTGACTGTCAGCAATCGTGGCATTGCTGTTATTTGTGTGTTCTGAGTCACTATCAATGATAGCGCTACACATCACACCAGGTTTGTTTTCCTTGTTTGTTTTTTTCAAACTTTCTAACAACCGACGTATGTTCTCCATCTCTTCTGAAGACAGAGGTTTAGGGCCTTTTTTCTGGAACTTCTGTGGGTTTTTCCTCGCCCCAGACTGTTCAGTTTGAGGTGCAGGAGCTGGCGCATTGCTCGGGGGTCCTCTCTGGGACCACCCTCTTTCATATGAGTCTCCTTGGGACCCATATTTCTTTTTCTTTTGGAAAGCCTTCCTTTTTTGATGGGGCTCTTCCTCTTGATGCGGCCTGTACCACTTGGGGTCTCTGGACCCCTTTTGGTCTTTGTTCCAGCGGACACCTTCATTTTGCGGTCTGTCAGGTTGGAAATTTTGCTTATTCTCGGCTTCCTTAAAAGAGTGAGCTGGCGCTCTTGCTCCTTCAAGGTCTAGCGTTTGGTATTTGACCTTTTCACCAGGACACACTTCAAAGGGTGTTTTGTTTGGTGTGCGACCTGTAAAAACATCTATCGCGCACTCTCTTATGTCTTCGATGGACCTCCGTTTATAGTTTGCGCTGACATGTACTTTCTCTCTTATGTCAGGGCAGAGGTTTTGGCTGAAAATATACTTAAACCCTACCTCCTCCTCCATTTCAGGTTCGCATCTGTCCCCGAAATAGGCACGGAATATTCGGTCATAATATGACCTTGGGTGTTCATTCCTACCTTGCTTGATGTTAGCTGCTGTTATGATGCCATCGGGCCCCGTGCAAGGAGAAAACTCCCTTATCAGCGCAGCACAGAGAAGACTGTAGTCTTTCATCACTGCTTCTCGTTGACGCTTCATAAAAGCATGCACCGTCCTGTCCGATGTTAACCTTAACAGACAGATTCTATCATCATCTGTAGCTTCTGGGAAACGTTGAAGCTGGAAATCAAGGTCCTCGAGATAGATCTTGGTTTCGTGTGAGCCCATTGGGCCAGGGGCGAAGGTTTGAATGCTTTTCGCCATATTCCGTAGTTCAGCCATTGATAGAGGTATTTGTGGGTTATTATCAGATCCACCCACCGGTGCATCCGGTGGGATTGTCGGTTTTAGAGGCCCTAAGGGACGGCGCGGTGGTGTTGGAGGGAGTAGTGCATCTGGCATGGGCGGGGGCGGTGGAGGAGGGAGTAGGTCATCAGGTATGGGAGGAGGCAGCGGAGGCGGTGAGTTCTCAAGGTGTTTACTCATGAGACCCAAACATTTTCTCTCTTCTTCAAAGAGTTTGTTCATTGCTGATGCACGCTCTATTTTACAACTATTCAGTTGGACTTTTAACCCATCATTTTCACGTTGTAACATCATGTGCTGTTCTTGTGATTTTCTATAATCTTCTTGCAGCCTTGTGTACCGTAGTGATAATGATTCCAGGGTGTCCGTGCATTTTTCCAGCGCGTCTCGTGCCTCCCCACAATCCGCCTGAATCGACTTGTATTGATGGTAATACTTATCCTTCTCCACCACACATTTTTCCAAATCAACTTGTGATTGGTCAAAATCCCTTTTTAACACTTTGCATTCTTCGTAGAGACTACGCGTTTGTTCAGCGCTGCCAATACTCGACTGTGTTAAACTCTTTACCTCCTGCTGTAAAGCGGCAACCTCCATTTGTGCTGTTAAACATGATGTAGAGACAGCCCGGCGTACAGCAGTTTCAAAGTCTAGCTTGGCCTTTAACAGAAGGCTTAATTTAGCCAAACGTTTATCTCTGTCTGCTTTCTTTTCAGCCGTTGTGGTTCCAGCTGTTACAGTTTTTAATGCACTGTCCACATCTGCTTCCTCCATCAACTGTGTCTCTTCATGGTAGTTTGTGATGGGCCCTGTGAGTGAAAATAAGGCACATTCGATCCAATCTGCTTTGGTCGGGTCGTGGCCTTGAGGTGGCACAGGCTGCCCTGTATCAGTGGTGTCAGGGGTCTCACCCTCTGTGCCTGCCATCTTTTATCTGGATTTTCAGTGAAAATCAAAATAAAAGATGTTCTGTATTCGTTATTCTAAACTTTTCACTATTTGAAATAAACAGGAAAGTTTAAATGTGCACAGGACAACTGTGGAAGATGATGTGTCAGAGAAAGGAAGAGAAAGGAAAAATTTTTTAGTTATCTGGAGTGAAAACTGTACTTTTGTTTGTTATTTTAAATTCTTTGTATTTAAAATAAGCAAAAATGTTTGTCCGTACCTCTGTTATTCTAAATATTTTATTTAAAATAAACAGGAGCTATTGTTTGTGTACAGAACAAAATTAAAAGCTGGTAACTCACCATAAAATGCTGACTTTTTATGATGTTTTTTGTGAATGTGACTGTTCGTCACTGAAAGTGCACCAGGAAATGACGACACAAATAGGCGGGTCGACGCAGCGCGTCACCAGCTCTGCTGTGCTGAGCGAGGCGGAGCTCGCTACACAGATACGTGACGTCAACCAATCAATCACAGTGCTTGTAGTCCTTTTCCCAAGCAACCATGGTAAATGTAGTTTTCTAACCTTCGACCAATGAAGTACCGGAAATGACGACAAAGTGGGTTGGTCGCAACGGCGTGCGTTCCCACTACAGCGAATCAGCGTTCGCTACGAGTGATTGACAGCTCCCAGCTCTCGTTTCATCCAATCACAGCTCATAAACAAACGTGTACTTGGACACGTAGCTCTAACGTTAGCTCAACACAGCGGACTACAACTTATAGACTCTTAAAACAACTCAAACGCTACAAATTAACTTTCCAAAATTCTGAAACATGCGGCGAACACACCTAGACAGGCCAACGTAGTTACGCTCAGTAACACAGCACTGCAGCTGTTGAACAAACACGGACTCTCTCGGAGCGCGTCAAGGTCGGTTCCGTCCACTTTAAGGGAGCAGAACTCGGGTTTCAGAACCACTATCCGACACCGTTCTAACAGTTATATGCTTCTTTGACCTGCTCTAAAATGTAAAATACCACAACAGCAATCTTGTAGATGTTAAATTAGCTTTCAGGCTTCTGACTCGGCGGTCAAACAAAGCTTTGTACAGGAGTCTGCGTGAACTGGACCGAACCAGGACCAGAACCACCACAGACCACGGCTGACAAAACTTCACCTGAATGCTTCCAACAGCGTCTAACAGAGTTGAAACAATAATAATCTCACAGCTTCAAATGATAAAAACATGCAGAATCTGCCTGCTTTGAACACTTCCAGCCAAAATCATTATCCTCAGAGTTTAAAACTTGGATCCACTTATGCAAACATGACGTTACAGTTCATGAGAAACCACAGAAATCAATAAACTTTCAGAACCACGTACGAAGGCCACCAGATGTAAGAATTATGAGGAGGTCAATATTAATACTGACCTCTTTATCCTTAATTAATCTACTTATTCAGATTGAATAGTAAATGTTCACGGATTCTGTTCTTTTTCAGTTTACCCAATATTTCTGTGATCTTTATGATGGATAAATAAACAAAGCCATTAAGTGACAATGGACATTAACTTAGTTTGATATGCAAAGAGACACTACCATTTATTTAAAATAAATCAACTAAATTAACACCATTACACTTGATTGACATGATTTCACTTTCTTTCAAATTAATACGTCAGCACACTTAAATTTAACACAACAGACATAAATATTGGATGTTAACATATTTAGTCTGTGGGCATTTCAGCTTAAAATAGTTTCCAGCTTAGATAGAGAGGGAAAGATTTAGGAGGAGAAATGGAGGAAGAAAAGTTAAGAGTCAGGGAGTTATCTTGATGTGTTTTAACCAGAAACATGGCAGTTCTCCGGCCGATTAAAGCTACACGTTGGTACCCTTGGCAAAGCATTTGACGACTTGTTACCTCGTGAAGATGGTCAGTCTCCCTCGGTCCAGTTTGGTCAGTTCGTTTACCATTCTCAGCGTCTCCAGACGTGCGCCTTGACTCGAACCGAAAGTAACGGCAGCTCCTGGTGCTGTTGTTCAAGATAAGACGTTCCTTAAAGGAATGTCAATAAAAGAGAGCTTTTCAGCTGTTGAAGATGGCTTATAACTTGGCATGTTATAAGTCTTTAACTGAATGACATGGTCATTAGCGTGTTGACCAGACGATCATCAGTTCTTTGGGGAACCTCATCAGGGGTTGAGGACCTCAGCAAACTCAAGGAAAACAGGAAGTCAGAGCTCTTTTAAGGCTAACTTGACCTAGAAAGACGTAGCTCTTTCTGATTCAGTCTGTTAAGCCAGGAGCCACTGAGAGGAGGCATAAGTTAGATTAAAAATGTCAGAAAGGATAAGAAAGTTAGTTTAAGACGCCAGTTTCATGATACAGCAGATTTAGAACTTTCTTAACTCATTACCAACATTGTTGTATGAATAAACAAACGTCATCAGAGCATAACATATGGGACCTATTAATGATAATAGCTTGATTATTAAATAGGACAAAAACAAAAGTCTCTGGGTGTCTAGATTGTCCTGAGCTCAAGCTAAAATGAATGAGATAAAGTGTTCCTTTTATCTTCACATGCAAGTTCGAGAGGAGAGGAGAAATCCTCCATGTACAACATTTTGAATTAAGCAGAGTATTTGATTTATCTGACATTAAAATGTACTGATGCTCTTACAAATAAAATTATTCATTTGATAACATTTGAATTAACAAAATTAAAAGAAGTCTCTGGATGACTTAATTGCACCTTTGACACAGCAGTGAAACACAGTTTAACTCTCACAGAATAACACAGCTTAAAAGCACACATCATGAAAATGACAAAAGTTATTCTTTTGATCACATCAGCCTAAAATCAAAGATAGAAATAGTCTCTTATTGGTGACTATGTTATCAGATTATAGCTAAATGAATGATTTTGTAGTAAATGTCTTGCTTTACTGAGAGGTCAGTAAAGGTCATCACTGGACAGTTCAAAAACCTTAATTTGACCCTGGGTAGGTCCACTACACTATTTAGGACATAATTTGGATCTCAGTTTATAATAAGTGAGAATTGGACTTGTAAACATTGAAACTTGGAACCACAGGGCAAAATCACCCAGCCCATGCTTTAACTTTTGATAAGTAAACCACTGAAAAGTGGTAAAATTTCTAGTTTCAGGTTAAATTGACAATTTTACTCATACGTAAATTAATGATTTTAGATCTGTTATGCAGATCAGATTAAAAGGATGCCTCTGTTGAAAATTCACTTTTATGTAATGAACATTTTAAATTCCATTGTGCAAACCAGACTTGCAGAGGTGACTCTATTCAAGGTAAATGCTTATAGAAATAACATGATTACTTTGAACCTGGTTTGTTAAGGATTTTTACATTTTTCTATTTTCTCATTTTTTTCTTAGAAGCGGCCTCACGATGTTTGTGGAGCGGAAACCGTAAGTCTGAAGGACCTCACAACACTTTGCAGAACACATAGTTAGTAGTTCATGCATTTAGGCATTTAGGACCATGTCAAAAACACATGCAGCGTCTGAATTTTTGAGTTACAGCTACTGTGGTTATTGATTGGATCAGATCAGATTTCATATTAAGGGCGTGTCCAGAAGCTGGCTCGCTGACTTCCGAGAACACCAAGGCTGGACTCCCAGGCTGCCCTGCTCAAAATAAACATTCGAGGGCACTGGACTTTTATCCAAGCAAAAGACTGTCCACAAAGACTGTCCACAAAGACTGTCCACAAAGATAAGATAAGAGACTGTCAGCAAAGCAAAGGCAAAGATTTTGTCAAAAACCTGTCAGAACAAGGTCATCAAACACACATGACCAGAATATGCGGTCACTGGATGCTCTGACAAGAGTGGTCTGAGCACATTCTCCAACAAGAAAATGAGAACAGGTCCTGAAGTCACCCACGCCAACTGTCCAGCTGAAGGTCATGCCCCCCGTATGGATCTGTGAAGATCTGTCAATGCCCTGGTATAGTATTTCAAATCTGCAGTCTGCTATGATTAATTTTTTTTAATAAAACACATATGCTCATGAGATGGCCTGCTAGGGCAAGGCCACAAAATTTGTAGTTTATATTGTACTTATGTGGGTCTGACGACTTATTTTTCCGCTTCCAGTAACTTCGTGATGGTACAGAGATAATGATCCCAGCTCATAACCCTGAAACAAGTTAATGTTTATATTTTCTTTTGCAGATTAAATTTGTGTCTCCACAAACATTCATGCAAAAGTTTTGTGGAGCTGAAGGAAGGATAGCAATTGTCCTTGAACTGAGTGCATTTTGGTGGGTCTGGTTTTCCACAAAGGAATTGATTAAGACATTTTTAGAACAATTTTTATAGCTTTATGCTTGAGATCTTAGATTATTTATACCATACCACTTTATTTATAGAGCACTTAGGCTGACGCGGGCCAACCAAGGTGCTGTACGATAGAAACAAGCCAAGCAGACAGGAAAACAAAAGAAAAAACAAAACAAAAACAAAAACAAATTATATAGAAAAAGCAACAGAAACTAGCTAAAATAGTGAACAGTGTATATTACAGAGAGGATCAAAACACATCATGTTAAAGTTGAAAGAGTAAAAGTGGGTTTTTTATTCAAGACTTAAAGACTGTGAGTGAGGGAGCCTGCCTGACACTCAGTGGCGATACATAATAATGCAATAAGGGAATATTAGGAAGTGTTCCTAGAAATAACTAATAATAATAAAGAATATATCACTAATAATATTGATGATGGCTCATAAAGGGAAACAGCTCATTCATTCATTGATTAGTTCATCAGTTATACAAAAATAACTTTTTAGATTTTTTTTTTATATTCAACAACCAAGCCATTCAAAGAATAATTTAAGAAGAATGAAAAATTGACACGTTGTACTGTAGGATAAATCAGATAAACCTACAAACCACATTGCTTTGGTATATGTTGTTTAATAAACAGGTACTATATATGTCGTTTAATAAACAGGTATTTATTTTTAACAGATCCAAAGAGATGGGGGACGCCCTGGAGTTTTGGATCTATTCAAAAGGTTGATTTGAAAGGTTGATTTTGAAATGTGGTGGTTCTATATTTTTAAAACACGACTGACCCTGACTATAGACTGGACTTATTTTGAGCACATGAACCACATGTTTGTATTGTAAATTCTTTATTACTCTGTATGTCTATATGTATGTCTATATGTATGTCTATATGTATGTCTATATGTATGTCTATATGTATGTCTATATGTATGTCTATATGTATGTCTATATATATATGTTTATGGCTGTATGTCTGTCTGTACGTATATGTCTGTCTATGTCTGTATGTATGTTTAGACTTTTTCCACAGACTATGAAGAAGGTAAAGTATTTTAAGTGAGTATAAAACGTCTCCGTCTCCTGCTACAATGATCATGCCAATTAAGAATAACTTACTAATTAAAAACTAACCTCAAATCAAAGTGAGTGATTGCTCATTTTCACTGAAGAATGAAATCATTTGTTGTTGTTGTGTTTTTTGCCGTTAAATACAAATGTTTTAGATAGTAAGAATGTAATTTTATTTTAAGTTTAAAGTAACAATTATTATTATAGCCAATTACAGAATTTAGTTTAAGTTAACAGATTTGACTCACTAAGGAGTTACCCACAGTTTGACCTTCCCCAGACCACAAATGGCTCATGGGATCCAAAGGCCTTAGTTTTATTTAACAATTTGCAAGTTTTTTTTGGTGTCCAGTTCTCCTCTCAAAAGACTACAGGTTTCCGGAACTCCTTCAGGAGGAGTTGCCAGTGATGCCAGTGAATCCCGCCTTGACTCGAGGTCCTGCTAGGGACGGCTGAAAACGAGGGTGAACGGGACCCCAACAGGTGGTGGAAAGGACGCGTCATCTTCTCGAGAGAAAAAGCAGCCTCTGTTACATCTGAGTGACCGGTGCTCCCCTGAAAAGGAAGTTTGGAACAATCGCTGAGCCAGATTTTGAGATGGATCTGGTCAGAGCAAAGCTCTCCACTTTGTCAAGACATGTGGCTTGACTACACTATGCCACACACAATTCAGGTTTGCGACCTGCTACTGTGCCCGCAATTCATGCCTGAATAGACTAAACAACAGACAGCTGGACAAGACTGAAGCCATCAAACTGCCTGATGCCCTCCACCCACAAGGCGCACAAAAAGCTCTCCCCAAAGAAAAAAAATGAACTTTGACAAAAACCCAAGAAGAAAAAGACTTGAACAAAAAGCTCTCCCCAAAAAAAAAAATGAACTTTGACAAAAACCCAAGAAGAAAAAGACTTGAACAAAAAGCTCTCCCCAAGAAGAAAAAGACCCGCACAGAAACTCACAGAAGAAAAAGACTTGAACAAAAGCTCCCCCCCAGAAGAAAAAAAAAGACTCTTCTCCCCCCCCCAGAATGAAATGAACTTATTCCACAGACATAAGCTTTTCCCCAAGCAGAACTGGACTGATCTCGTAAGCAAAAGCTTTCCCGCAGAAAAACTGGACTTATTCCACACACAACAACTCTTCTCCCCCCCAGATGAAATGGACTTGTGCCCAACAATTTATGCCACAAACAAATCCCCAAGGGACAGAAAGAACTTGTTCTGAAATCTGGACACTCCCTCCCCTGGGCAGACACTGAACTTACCCCCCACTAGAAGAAAAAGATGGATGCTGTGAAGAAGAATGTTTGATCTATTTCATTTTTTAAGTTCAAACCGGTTGTTTTTACTTTCCTGGGCAATAGTTGATATCAAAGAAGTTTCAAACTTATTTTATTTTTGTGCCCATAAAGGGCTATTTTGTTGTGTGTTTGAGAATTATTTCCCACATCTTTGAAAGTGTATAAGTTCCATTTAATTGTTTAACACAACAAATTAGATTGGTTCTTTTTTTGGTTAAAACAAATTAGATTGGTTCTTTGGTTAAGACAAATTAGATTGGTTCTTTTTATTTTTAAAACAAATTAAATAGCTTATTTCTTTTATTTGTTTAACACAAATAGATTAGTTCTTTATATATGTTTCTTCTCAAAAGTCCTATTTCTTTGGAAAAACTTGGTTTTTGTGGGTAAATAGACTAATCCATGCTAAATATATTATTCCTTTTAAAACTTTTGACATAAGCCATAAAGTGAGACCATACTCATTGCAAAATTCTCCTCAAAATCTTTATTTCTCTCAAACATTGAAATAAGTCATGAAATATGACAAACAGAGTTCTCCAAAACTTTATAATCTCTCAAACCATCCTAAAAAGGTGATCCTGCGCTGTTAGGGCGTTACTGTGGAGGCACGGGACGGTGGTGTGAGTTTTTTGCCTCTAATTAGAAATTCGGCCTCAGGGGTTGTTTTCCGCACCGCTCACCTGATTGATAATGATCAGTTTATATATGATAAAGAGGATGAAATGATGGAGATGTTCAATATTTATCATCTAAAACTAATTACTCTGACCCAATAATTATAACCCATCTCACTTATATCAAATATTCTCTGTTCCCTTTAAACACTTCTATTTGATAGTACAAACATGTTGTTTGCTTTTTCTCTTGATACAGAAAAGACAGTCTTCTAGCCTTGACAATGTTTGGATTAGATGTTCTTGTTTGATCAGAACCATGACTTATTTGTTTTATCTGTAAGACGTCAGAGCTTGTTAAACTCCACCTGCTTCTTGTTTAAATAGCTTGTCATGTCCAGTACAATTGGGAATTGTGCTGAACAATGTATTTGAGACCAAACTAAGTTTCAAAAGACATTAAAAAGCCCTTCCCCCTTGCAAGGTTGTTTGTCTGATTTAACACTGTTCTCTTGTTTATCTTGTGTGATTTTTATTAAGGTAACAGGGGTTTAAAATCCCCATCATAAGCATAATATGAAATTTCTGGAGGAACACTGATTAAACTCACTTTAAAACTTGCAGCTCATCCCAAGTAGCAGGTGCAGTTCGTTTTTGGGCTGTTCCATGTACAAGGTAACTGGGTGCAGGTTGCCCTGATGCATGCTCAATATGGGTGCAGGTTGGTTTAGAATGTACATGTATTTCCAACATGGTTGCAGCCACCTTCTTGTCTGCAAAAACAAACACAATATACAACCATATTGTATGTGTCATTATGGAATTCACATGCAAAATATATTGTTTGTAATATATTTAAGGTTTATCACACATTTAACTACGTCTAATAACGTGTGAGCTGTATAAACAGCGTGTCAAAAGTGCAATAGTAAATACGTTATCAAACATAATTAAATTTTCCCAGGAAAGCTAATAAATGTATCTCTTGGGATAGTTCTTATTTTTCACATCTCAACATCACCAATTGTCTAGCCTGGCCCTCGCCTTCCTGCACAGCTCCGCTCAATTCTCATTTCCCTTCACTGCACAGTCTGGGATTTCTCCCATTAACAGCGATTTCTCCGGCCGATTTTTGGCCGGACCAATCAGAGAACAGAAGGGGCGGAGTTTTGGACCCTAACCCACGCCCCCACCTGTCCCAGCGAGCAGAGCCCTATAAAAGGCTCTGCCAGCGCTCAGTCAGCGAGCAGCGACATGTTCTCATTCAAAGCGATGCAAAGCGATGCAGGACTGTTTTATATGTGACACAAAGTTATTAATTTCCCCTTCTTAATCCCTTATCTGGAGTTTTCTTTTGTTTTTTGGGCCAAAAGTCAAGTTATCGCTCCCTTCTCCCTCCTCCTCCTCCTCCTCTCCGCTGAGTGCCACCTGTCCCGGCGCGCAGCCGCGTTCTCATTCAAAGCGATGCAGGACTGTTTTATATTTGACACAAATGTGTTAAATTCCCCTTCTTAATCTCTTATCTGGAGTTTTATTTTGTTTTTTGGGCCAAAAGTCAAGTTATCGCTCCCTTCTCCTCTCTCTCCGGCGCCGCTGCGGTGCAAAGAATAAGGAAATGAGGTTGTCACGAGAGAATTAAAATAGGGTTTTACGTTGCTGCCCGAGTCCCTGCATATTTTCTGGTCTTCTGGACCAGCGCTACGTGGTTTTATTTTTTTTTTTCAAACGTTATAAACACAGAATATGCAGGCAGCGAGAGAAAATTCATCAGGAGGCGGAGCAGATGTCTAGTTCGGCAGAGCTCTGAGGGGGAGGGAGCAGAATGCTTTACCTGTTCAAAATTTTTACAAGATCCAATGGTTTTGTTCCTCAGGCAGAGGCCACGCCTCCAGCAAGAATCGTTTGTCAATGGAAAAAGTCCAGACCCTAGTACAAAGCAAAGTGAAGGACAGGGTCTGGTTTCAACCAGGCTACCAATTGTCTCAAGTTTAATTCAAAAAATAGTTTACAAGAATCAAATAAGAAATAAGGACGCTGCGAACATTTGTGTGACTGACTCAAACGTCATGTTTTTGTTTACATACTGTGCTAAGACATGGTGCTAGTTATAGCAGCTAACAGAAGATGTTAAACCTGTAACAATAACCAAATCAGTCTAAATATCAGAAGTATTGGCGTGAGAAATTTAAAACGTGTGTGACTGCTCCAACGTCATGTTTTTGTTTACATACTGTGCTAATACTGACGGCTCTTATGAAGACATGGCGCTAGTTATAGCAGCTAACAGAAGATGTTGAACCTGTAACAATAACCAAATCAGTCTAAATATCAGAAGTATTGGCGTGTGAAATTTAAAACATTTATTTCTGACGCTTGGATATACAGGTTGTTGACAACTACACACAACGACTCACCCTGCTGGACATTCGCAAAAAGCCTGAAGGATTTCCCCATTTTCCATCAGCGCACACAATCACCTCCTCTCGTATCCGCGGCACAATGTTCAGGCATTTTGACCAGTGGGTGTCCACTATTTTAAGAAATCAAGCTTCTAAAGTACAACTCGCTATCATTACGAAGCTCCTCGGCTCCTCAGTACTTCCGTTTTCGATTCGCCGCGGCATTTTGCCGTCCAATCAGAACGCTCGTTTCAGGCAAGCTTTGCGTGATGACGTCAACTGGTCTATTGAGAAAGCTTTTTGGATGAAGAGCGAAACATGTTCTGTTACAAATAAAGTCCATTTGTTTCTGTATTGAACACTTTTTTTATGTTAATGCCTGTCATTCACACACACACTAATATATTTGGAAAACAAACAGGCATCAAAGACAACATTTATAACTTTTAAAGTGATTATTAAAAACATATACAGTACAGTATTTGTTTAGGTTATAGGTAAACACTAAACCAACAATATTTTGAGTGTTTACAATGTACTGTAACTATTACTGTGGTGATAAATATAGAAATATTCACAATGACCATTTAATTTGTGTATATAATAATCAGATCCTGAAATGTGACGTGTAGATTTTCTGAATACAGTAAAGAGCACTAATGATCACATTTAACTGATTTTGATTAATCACATGGATGAACATATAAACACAAATACAGTATATCTTTACAGGAGTTGGGGGTATTGCTTTTGTGTGTGTGGGTGTGGGTGATGTGTGTTTTTTATTTATTTATTTTTTGATTGGGCGGGATTTTGTGTGATGGAGCGGTTTTTAACAGACTTTATGGGCTGGAAAACCTCAACTCTTATCTGGCAACACTGCCGGTCGCTTGCTCTACTCTGTGTAACCTGTTTGACAGGTGCAATGAAGTATCTGCGCGTTTAATCAGTCATAACTCACTGAATACTATTCTCAAGATTTTTACCTCTGTAAATCTTAGGTGTACAGCCATTAAAGCTGAACACATGGTTTAGTGTACTGTATTTAAATATTCTTGGTGGGTTAAAAAATGTTCAATAGAAAAATGACTGGACTTTATTTGTAACAGAAGACGTTTCGCTCTTCAACTAAACCTTCTGTTACAGTTAACCTTCCTTCTCGTCTTCTGTTACAAATAAAATCCAGTCGTTTTTCTATTGAACGTTTTTTGAATTTATCATGTCCTGGATGACTGAATCTTTACCAGCATATTCTTGGTGGGTTAACATTAACACTAATAAAAATATTCCTATGACAGGTTTAGCAAAACTCACAGTCTATCATCTATCTATCATCATTTTGTAATTTATATATATATATTTTTAAATTTGTATGCATCCTTTATGATTGTTTGTTGTTGTTGTCCATTGTTGTCATCACTCTTCATTTAAAATTCAGGTCTCTCTGGTAAATGAGTCCCAGAGGCTTAATGGGATTAATTTGTATAAATAACGGTTGAATTAATGTTACATATGCAAAATGTATTTTTTTTTATAATAGCAGCATAAAAAATGTATGTTTATTTTTATTTATTTTTTAAATTCCTTTTATAGATGGCCTCCCTTCTCACCTTGCAGCCATCCTCTTCACACCATTTGGATTTTTTTTAATAGGAAAGAAAGAAAGGAAAGACAGAAAGTAGACATAACAATTATACACAAACAGAGCACAAGGCAAACACACCCAACCGCCATTTGCAATCCTGCAAAGTACATAACAGAACACAGCAACAAAACATATGCATAAAAGACACATAACATTCATGACTTTGCAGTAGATTTCTATAAATATATATACCGGTACCTATACCTACAAATATATACATACATACATATACTGTACATTCATATGCAGTCACCCATCTACATATCTACATATTATATCCAGGGGTGAAAGTAAGGGGGTACCGGGGGGTACTGAGTACCCCTAAAAGATTTAGCAGGGGTACTCAGTACCCCCAAGAGAGGGGAGTGGCTGTCTGCTGTAAAGAATCAGCAGGTTTATGCAGCCGTGATTGCTCCCGCTGATCAGACATGTCTGACTGGTTTTTCTAACAATGAACAGTCTAAAACACAACTTAATAAGTTAATAAATAGCTTTTTTCTCACTTCATATTGTTTCTGAACTGTTCGTGTTATGCTACAGCCTCAATTCTCCAGCTTTTGCACCGCTCGGAGTTCGAAGCTTTCATCAACTGCCATCCTTTAGAAGTACTCCGCTACAACATTGTTACAAAATATCCTAAGTAAAAGCAAAGAGAGATGAAATTGTATTTCATTTAATTGCGCTCAATTTCAACAACACATCACAGCTAGAGAACACCGCTATGACCAGAGATTTCATTTAATTTACATGAGAGACCTCACACGTTTATCTCCAAAACACAGTGGTTGCCAAGGGGATTGGTGCGTTCGATTAAATAGACTGGATCATTCTGCAAAGGTGGTGCACTAATATTAAAAACCTCCGCTTGTATCGGGACAGGACAAACAATAAATCACTTACCATCTACAAACCTTTACATAAAAACCGCAAAAACAACTAAATTGTTAACATTTTCAAACGAAATCAAAACTTAACCAGCATGCAGAGCAAAATAACGTCTTATTCAAAAGAAAAGTGGAGACCGAAACTGAGAAGATACACCACAAAATAAAAAAAACAGCTGATGAAGATTTTGAGTAGTTTGAGAGTTGGGATGTGGAGACACCACGTCAGCAAGATGAAGTGGAAGTCGCTTCAGAACAAACAGGTCATGATGCTAGGCCTACTGATTATCCTTATATCTGGACACAGGAACAATATAACCAGTTTAAAAGCAGAAATGAATGGTTATATGCTACAAATGGAAAACTAGGATGCACGCCATAACGTTCAAAATTTAGGTGTCATGGCATCTCGTGTTGTCAATATTGCCAGTTAGTGGGCTTAGGGAAATGTAGCTCCATTTTACAGCAATTCAAGAGCTACCCAGCTTTTATCACTTCGGAAAAAAAAAATCAGCACAGAAAACTCCCAGACATACAGAAGCAATTAAGATTCTTCAGACAGCAAAAGAAGACATTCTTCTGCACATGAACGTGACCAGTCAGGAGTCTGCATTGGAGTCGACTGCCAGGGTGTTCAGAACAGCATATTATGCTCACCCCCATCCTGATGAAGTGCTTTGAACGGCTAGTCATGAAAAGCATCACATCTGTCCTCCCTGCCTCCCTGGATCCCTTCCAATTTGCATACCGACCTAATCGCTCAACCGACGATGCCATCTCCTCTGCCCTCCACACAGCTCTCACACATCTGGACACGAAGGACTCTTATGTTAGAATGCTGTTCATCGACTTCAGCTCGGCATTCAACACCATCATCCCCCAACAGCTCATCCTTAAACTGGACAGTCTGGGGCTGAACACCTCAATGTGTAACTGGCTGCTAGACTTCCTGACCGGGAGACCACAGACAGTACGGGTCGGGAGTAACACATCTAGCACCATCACATTGAACACAGGGGCCCCACAAGGATGTGTGCTGAGCCCCCTTCTATTCACCCTGCTAACACACGACTGCACACCATCATACAGCTCCAACCACTTCATCAAGTTTGCGGACGACACAACAGTGGTGGGTCTCATCAGCAACAACGATGAGACGGACTACAGGAACGAGGTGAGCCGCCTGGCCTTGTGGTGCGGACACAACAATCTCACTCTCAACGTGGAGAAGACAAAGGAGATTGTTGTGGACTTCAGGAAGAGGGATGCCCAACATGCCCCTCTGACCATCAACAGCACCGCAGTGGAGAGAGTAGACAGCACCAAGTTCCTGGGAGTGCATGTCTCAGAGGACCTGTCCTGGAGCAGGAACACTGCATCACTGGCCAAGAAGGCTCACCAGCGTCTCTACTTTCTCCGCAAGCTGAAAAGGGCTGGAGCTTCAACCCCCATCATGTGCACCTTCTACAGGTGCCATAGAAAGTGTCCTGACCAGCTGCATCACGGTGTGGTTTGGTGCATGTACTGCATCCTGCCGCAAGAGCCTCCAGCGCATCGTGAGAGCAGCTGAGAAGATCGTCGGCACCTCCTTCCCCTCACTGCAGGACTTACACAGCAAACGCCTCACTCGGAAAGCCCACTGCATGGCAGGTGATCCCACACACCCACTACACAGCTGCTTTAGACTGCTGCCATCAGGGAGGAGACTGAGGAGTCTCCAGGCTCGAACCAGCAGACTGAGAGACAGCTCTGTTCATCAGGCAGTCAGGATGCTAAACACTCTGCCTGCTCTGCCCCCCCTCCCATTTGAACTGCCTTAACACTAAAAACTTTCTCACACATTACCACACAACACAAAGATTTTAACACTGGACTCTGTGTCATCAAACGGGTTATTCACTAAACTCTCGGTCATGTGCTCATTCAGTTTGCACTACTTCTCATATTTGCACTAATGTTTGTATTACATCACTGCCTATAGTCATAATACTGTTTACATTCTCTGTTTACATACTACTGGTTACATTCAATGTTTACATTTATTAATACTGTTTACATTTATTACTACTGCTTACATTTATTACTACTGTTTACATTTCCACTACTTTTATATCTACACCACTGCTGATACATATACAGTATTCTCTGACCAGCCTTATTTAAGGATGCCCAATGTGCCTTACTGCATATGCCACTTTTGCCTCTATAACAACATCAACTACTACCTCATACATATACTGTGTACATTAACTCATATGCTGCTTTGCCACTTTGCAAATGTCAATGCTAGAACCTTTAGTTTATTTTATAGTTATACTTTTTATACTTTTTTTATACTAGTATGCAAAAACTCAGGACAGTATTATGTTCATTAAATGTTTAGTGTTTTAGTTTTAGAGTTGGTGTAAATTTTTATACTCTTATACCATTATGCAAAAACTCAGGACAGTGTCACAGTTTTACTATTTAATGCTTATGTCTATTATTATATTTTCCATATCTGATTTGACCTTCATCCCGTGACGGATGAGAGAGGCTGTGCTGAAGAACATGTCATGTGTTTGAATAAGCAGCAGCTTTACATTCTCTACCCCTCTTCTGGATGACTGTGTATACATTATCACGTTGTATTGGTGAGAACTGGTGCAATGTTAATAAAAGCTCTTGTATCTTGTACTGTATCTTGTATATGTTTCAGTGTTTCAATGTTTAAATAGTTACTGTTGCACCGAGGGACTGAGAGAAACGAAATTTCAATTCTGTGTATGTCCTGTACATATTGCAGTTCTGACAATAAAGTTGACTTTGACTTTGATGTGGCCAAAAAAAAAAGCCATTTACTGACTTTCAGAGTCTTATTGAGCTGCATCAAGCTAATTCTGCTGATTTGGGTCGTGTTTTGCACAGCAAAACAGTCTGTGTTGATATAATTGACCATGTGTCTTCACAGATGAAAAAAGGGCTCCTGAGTAAAATCATAGAAAATAGGTGTAATATCACGGTGTTAGCTGATGAGTCAACAGTGTAAGGAACAAATCAACATTAATTGTTATTTTGAAAGCCAGCATTGATGGAGAGATGGAACCCATTTATTTTCCCTTAGATTTGGTTGAGCTACAAAGCCTGTCTGCAGTTCATTTCAAAGAACAAATTATGAACTGCTTGTTCCAGAGTGGCTTCACCACTGAATTGCTACAGGAAGTTTTCATTGGATTTTGCAGTGATGGGGCAAGTGTGATGCTGGGAGTGAAGTCAGGTGTTGGGAAGTTGCTCCAGGATGATTTTTCACACATTGTTCTGTGGCGCTGCCTTAATCACAGACTGGAGCTTGCTGTGGACCAGGCATTAGAAGCAACAGGGGGAACAAAGACTTCCAGGCCTTCCTTGACAGCCTGTACTCATTGTACAGCCATACATCCATCCATCCATCCATCCATCCATCCATCCATCCATCCATCCATCCATTCAGCCATTGTCTTCCGCTTATCCGGGGTCGGGTCGCGGGGGTAGCAGCCTAAGTAAGGAGGCCCAGACTTCCCTCTCCCCAGCCACTTGGAGCAGCTCCTCTGGGGGAATCCCAAGGCGTTCCCAGGCCAGCCGAGAAACATAGTCCCTCCAGCGTGTCCTGGGTCTTCCTCTGGGTCTCCTCCCGGTGGGACATGCCCGGAACACCTCACCAGGGAGGCGTCCAGGAGGCATCCTAACCAGATGCCCGAGCCACCTCAACTGGCGCCTCCATTGTACAGCCAGTCACCAAAAAATATGCGGGAACTAAGTGAATGTGTGCACAATTTGCACAT
>JBBPBX010060010.1:0-21578 GCA_038048925.1 Garcialebias charrua
CACAAACTAGAAAGAAAATGCCATTAATGATGGATAATTCGGAAATAAAATTATGCCCCCAGATGATGGTATAAATCAATAGAATATAGGCTTAGACATATTCAATGCATTGATGAATATATACTTTATATTTCCAAATACGGTACTGTAAATGTGTAATCATTATTTGGAATGGATAATGACATTTATATGTTTTTAGGTGCATCTTGTGCCAGACCATGATGTGCAAGTCCCAAGACGAAAGCTAAGGTCTCTACGAACTACAAACTCAGCTGTGTTTGTTGGAGATCTCGCTGTGCTAGTCCACGGTAGAGAAGTGTTGTCCAGTTCCAGTTTGACTGGGAGGCAGTCAGGGGCCCATAAAGATCTGGAGTCAAAGCCACCATTGGACAACACATTGCTTGACGCTATACTTGGTGAGTGCATATAATGTTGGACAAGAATCATTCTAAAATTAATTCCTACCGTTTTCTCCTTTTTATGAATAATGTTCCATGAGATTCTCTGATCAGGTTAATGCGTATTGCGATACAATCACCTATAAATATCAATCACTAACATATTGATTGAATTGGATTTGAGCACTACAGGCTACATGATTTGGGAAAACTGAGTCATAAAACCAACTTAAGTTAGATATAAAACTGTTTTACCTTTCTTTTTCAAGGGAAGAATTAAGATAATTTGCAGCACAATGCAGCAACTATTCAGACAAAAAGTAAAGCACTTAAAGGAGCTGTATGTAACTTTTCTAACAATATATTTTTAACATGTTTCTTCACTCTGTCACTACCTCCTGACATACCCGGTACTGATTTTAGACAAGTAACTAGTCTCTGAAAAAACTATTGTCCCCTTGCTTCTCTGAAAGCATTTCTAAAAAGCCACAGTGACCCGCCGTTAACCAGCCAATAAAAACAGAGCTTGAATTCGAATCAGCCAATAAAAACAGAGCTTGAATTTGAATTTCAGCAGAGCAAGGGGTAACAGAGCCATATGGCTCTGAGGGGAAGGGACCAGAAACGTGTCTCTGTTCAAAATTTTCCTAAGTTCCAGCGTGTTCCAGAAATTACATACTGAACCTTTAAATTTACCAGCTATTACTAACACAATCTTTTACAGATTAGAAACATTAACACTCTACACAGGCTAAATTGTGCAACAGGTCAAACAAAATTCAAAACATTGCGTAAATCAAATATTAAATGAAGTTTTCAATAAAATTCAAATGCAGGTAGATATTAAGTTATTAAATAAAATATCGGAGACCACAACTTAGTTTCGTGTTATTGTTGTTCTTCTGTTTCTGCTGACTTAGAGCTGGTGCTAATTATTGACTGATGCCTGTACATGTTTTATCATAAATGCTTTAACTGGAATGTAATTGTTCTATAATTCTTTCGTCTTTGATAATTGTTGAACAACACCTTGTGAATTTCATTTCTGCGAAAGGCACTCTATAAATAAACTTTTACTTACTAATAATACGGTAATTACCGAATAATAATAATATTTATACATTTATTGTGCATCACTCGTGAAAGCAAGAGATTTATTTTAAGGAGATGTTTGATGTCATAGTAACTATGCTGAAACAATGGTATAACATTAGAGTAATTTTTTTGTGTGTCTTTTTTCATTCAGTCTACACCAACGCAAAGTTCCCTGACACCACCATGCAGGATGTGAGAAGAATCATAAGGAAGAAATGCAACAACATAAACTATGTCAAGAAACAAAATGAAAAGAAGAACTAATCCAGTAAGAATGTTTTTTTTTCTCTTTTTTTTTTTTTTTTTTTTTTGTTGAAAGAAGTGAATTTTTTTTTTCCGGGTGTGCAATTTTGTTCCGGATGTGCAATTTTTCCAAAGATGCGCAATTGCCTTAACCCGAAAAGGAAGGACTTCAATTTCCAGTTGGAGTGTACCTTACTGTATTGCTTATTTTTTCAAGCAAATGCACGTTTTGCTGTTGACTTTGTTTTGTTTACATTTGGACATTTAAGTTAAATGTGCACCTTTACATTTCAATTTTTAAAGCTGTGAAGTGGTTTGTTTTTTATATTGTTCCACTATAGACATTGTTTGTTAACTGAATTTTAATGCTATATAAAAAGACTGAAGTTATCAGGATTTTGTCTTGTGACTTTGTGAACACATTACAGTGTAGTCTGGGTTATCTTTAGGAAGTAAATTTTAGCTAATTTTAGCTAGTATTCAACAAGGAATTGCTAAGCAAACTTACAAGTGTAACCTTACATTTAAAATGACATGGTATTAGTTTTAGAAATTCTAAAAAGTGAAATGTGGACTACAACTAGTGCAATGGCAGTATACAAAATAGTATACTTTAAGTATACTTCAACAAACTAGAGTATGACCTAGAAGTATATAACTAGTGCAATGGCAGTATACAAAATAGTATACTTTAAGTATACTTCAACAAACTAGAGTATGACCTAGAAGTATATAACTAGTGCAATGGCAGTATACAAAATAGTATACTTTAAGTATACTTCAACAAACTAGAGTATGACCTAGAAGTATATAACTAGTGCAATGGCAGTATACAAAGTAGTATACTTTAAGTATACTTCAACAAACTAGATTATGACCTACAAGTATATAACTAGTGCAATGGCAGTATACAAAATAGTATACTTTAAGTATACTTCAACAAACTGGATTATGACCTAGAAGTATATAACTAGTGCAATGGCAGTATACAAAATAGTATACTTTAAGTATACTTCAACAAACTAGATTATGACCTACAAGTATATAACTAGTGCAACGGCAGTATACAAAATAGTATACTTTAAGTATACTTCAACAAACTAGATTATGACCTACAAGTATATAACTAGTGCAACGGCAGTATACAAAATAGTATACTTTAAGTATACTTCAACAAACTTGATTATGACCTACAAGTATATAACTAGTGCAACGGCAGTATATAAAAAGTATACTTGTTGTACACTTAAAGTATACTTAAGAAAACCGAATTATAAACTAGAAGTATATAAGGAAGTATACTCAAAGTATACTTTTTATAAACTAAAAGTGTCCCAAATCAGTCCGAAGAGGTATTAAAAAAGTATACTTGTAGTATACTACAAGTACATAGTGTGGAGTATACTTGATATACTTATACTTATACTCAAGTATACTTAAAAAAGTGAACTTTAAGTATACTTCTTTTTGCTAAGGGTGCCCATCGTAGGAAATTATCATTCAAAACTGTGCAATGGAGGAGAGGTTAAGAAGTCAAGTCTGTGATCGGAAGGACCCCAGTTCAAATCCCCCCTGTTTTTAACATCAAAACGTAAAAGGTGAAGTGCCCATCTGCATCTCTGCTCCACTCACGAGGGCTGTGGTAGCTCTGTGATCTGTTGTTGCGTCAAGAAGGGCATCCAGCGTAAAACGTTTATCAAGTGTTTGTGTGAGTTCATTCGCTGTGGTGACCCCTGAAGAAGAGAACAAGAATAAAAAGAGGTTTCAAGCCAACAACAACTACAACAATAATAACAATAAACATTTAGAACACCAAGAATCTGAAAAAGAAGAAGAAAATGAAACAATTATTAAAAAATAATCCAGTTCTCAGCCACCACTTCGTTTCAAACTTTCATCTATCCACAATATTCCTACGCCCCATGATGCCTTGCGCGAATTATGGGAACGACTTCCGCCTGAAGTGAGAGCAGCAGTTAAAGCCCAGTCTACTGGCTGTATTTTTCACTTTTGTTTTTTTGTTTTGTTTATTTCTAATTAATTGCAACGGTTACTTCGTGTTGGGTTAGTGGGTGTTCCTGTCGGGTAGACGTTTGTTCAAAGTGCAGTTTTCACTTCATCCCAAAAATAAGTAAACGTGAAGGATTTATCTCCATCGGAGGAGCTGACAGCTGCACCTCCTCTGCCTGATCTGCTCCCGAAGACGTCGTGTTCAGATCACGTTTTCTCCGGTAAACAAAATATTCTACATAAATCATTTTGTGAAACAATTTCAGAACAATGTGAGAGTATAATTTTCTCTGTGTTGGAGCTGTTGTTGTTTTTTTCTTCATGATTTAGCATTGTCTACTAGCTGTGGTTAGCTTAGCATGTAGCGTTAGCATCTGTTAAAGTATTTACTAAACAAATCTGTGGATAAATAATATAACTACATGTGTGTGTAATACATTTACATATGCTGTGTGTATGTGTATACTGTATGCACACTATATATACAGTATATACATACATACTGCACATACATACTGTACTGTAGTACTGTTTTGATTGTAGGTCCCTGTTACTCTCATGTGAATAAAGCAGTGGGATGCTGTTTGTACAGAAAATATTCCATAACACAAGCTCATCTTTTGGTTATTACTACATTTGTTCTATTGAAATATTTATATTTTCAGGAAGGCCTGCACACAAGTCACAGACTGGTCTCCCACGCTGAAGTTGACAGACACACTTACTCTGAGACGCAGGAGCAGAAGAACAAGTAATGACACAAGCACCTGGCACAATAATTCAAAAATATTAAAGTAAATCTAAGATAAAATTACTGAAATCAATATAAAATTGAACATTACAGTATATCTTTGTGAATGAGTAAAAAATGTAGGAGCAACTGTATTTATTCTTTCTACTTTGAGTAGCAAACTTGGTCTTATTTTAGACTTTGTGATGCAAACATGACAGTTTTATTCTTTTTTTTTTTAAGGTACAGACGAGTGAAGGGCCAAGTTCCATCGTCTTGGATTCCGGAGGGGTTTGCTGCTTGCGCCAGTCGTCCAGTGGTCGTCCAGTGGTCGTCCAGTGGTCGTCCAGTGGTTGTCCAGTGGTCCCACATGATTAGGAATCTGTTCCAGTTTGTTTAAAATCAGAAACTGCCCATCATTTCTTGTTGAAGAGTGTATTTGACCTGGTATTTATTCTGGTATTTATTCTGCAGCCAATCATTTTCATTAAAAGACATCAAATCACCCACAGTTCTCATATTGTATTCAGTTTCAAATGTTTTTAGTTTATTCATTCATTCAACCTTTATTTATACAGGCTTGCCTCGTTGAGCCACGGGGACTCATTTACAAGAGGGACCTGTCTCACTCACACCCAGAGTCAATTTAGAGTTAACAATCAGCCTAAAATTTATAATTATAGCTTTTATTCTTATCAATCTCCTCCTGGAGGAGGAACCACAGCAACATGCATGTTTTTAAGTTTTGTACTTGTCAATAAAAAACTAAACTGGTAAGTTGCCAAAAAAACAATCACATCTAGTGTTTTTATTTGCAGTAGAACTTCTCATTAGACATTAAACAATGTATCTTATTGAAATAAAGAAGGTGAAACACAGCAACACCAAATGCACTTCAAACGCAGATTTATTTATAGAAATTATATTTTCACTCATTTGTTGCTGTGGTACATAACTGCACACAAACTTCTGGACCAACTGGAGCGTCATCCATCTCCTGGACCAACTGGAGCGTCATCCATCCCTGGACCAACTGGAGCGTCATCCATCCCTGGACCAACTGGAGCGTCATCCATCCCTGGACCAACTGGAGTGTCATCCATCCCTGGACCAACTGGAGCTTCATCCATCCATCCCTGGACCAACTGGAGCATCATCCACCATCCCTGGAACTCACCTTATGCAGAAATATAACAGAAAGGAGGAAAAGAAAAGTACAGTATACAAACATTAGGGTTCATTTATGAACACACACAAACACACCTAGATTATATATAAAAGAAACCCACGCACACACACCTATATTATATATATATATAAATAAACACAACAGACACCTATATTATATATACAGTATAAATAAATATACACAGACAGCATACATACAGTATATAGGTGCGTGTGTTTATTTGCCAGTTATGCACGAAAATATTAGTATCATTTAATCACTGACTACATAAAATCATAACACTAAAAGCTGTCTCTTAAATCATACCTGGTGTTCTCGATCCTCTGGAGGATACAGAGTCTTTTTTCAGGTGGTTTCTCGTAGCCCAGCCACAAAGAAGGATGCAGGTTTTTGTTTTCGGAGCATGTTCAACACACACTAGTTGCAGCCACAAATTCAGCTTCGTCTGATTATTCTTACAGCCACGAACAGCGCAACAGGTACCCGAGCTCCTCAAGACATCTTCATGACAATTTTAGCTCAAAATAACAGAAAACAGAACTTTAACAGAACTTCTACGATGCGCACAGATAAACAAGTAAACAACGAGGAGCCAATGCAGAAATTCTACTTCCGGGGTCAAAACGGAAGTAAGTCCCATAATCGCAAATACAGTGCCACCTTCAGGAATATTGTGGATAGAATACTACAAAAAAACATTTCTGTTAAGTTTTTGTTTTAATGCAACAAGAGTTTATTGGGCCTTTTTTATTTATTTGATTTGATTTGATTTGATGTTTATTCATTCATTTTAAAAGAACAATACAAGACAGTTTCATCAGATACAAGATTTCAAGTAGGATAAAATGAAGGGAGCAGAAAGAAGATGAAATCTTATTATATCTGCCCCTATTTCACAGTTTGTTCAACCAATGATAACTTTCAAGCAACATCACAGAATGAATAGTTCTACCTATTTTCCTAATTGTAATACACAAACTACATCACAAAATGAATAATTCTACTTAATTTTCCTGACTGTAAAACATAAACTAGATCACAAAATGAATAATTCTACTTAATATTTCTAACTGTAATACACAAACTACATCACCCATAATTCTAATTAATTTTCTAATTCTAATTTTTTTTTTATTTTTTTTATTTTTTTATAATTTTATTTAATTTTCCTATTTTTTTAATTATTTTTTTCTACTTAATTTTCCTAACTGTAATACACAAACTAGATCATAAAATGAATAATTCTACTTAATTCTACTTAATTTTTCTAATTGAAATACACAAACTAAAAGATGGCACAACATCAAGATGTTCACAAAATGAGTAATTCTACTTAATTTTCCTAATTGTAATACACAAATTCATCACAAAAATGAATAATTCTACTTAATTTTTCTAACTGTAATACACAAACTGCTTCATAAAATGAATAACTCTACTTAATTTTTCTAACTGTAATACACAAACGTACATCATAAGTACAACATAATTGTAATACACAAACACGCAAGATTACATCATATATAGTTTTTGAGCAAGTCCTTTTTGACCTTTTTCTTAAATGTATACATTGATTTTTCATTTTTAACATCACTCTCCAGAGCATTCCACAATCGAATTCCCTGAATTGAGGTAGACCGTCCTTTTAAGCTGGTTCTGAATTGTGGTTTGATGAATATCTCTGTCCCTTTGAGATTGTAATAACTTTGTCTTTTTATAAAATTTCTTTGGATATTTAAAGGTAATGTGTTATTATGAGCCCTATACATAATTGATAAAATACTATATTCTACCAATTCCTGGAATTTCAATAAGTTTAGTTGAATAAACAAAGTGTTTGAAGGGTGAGTGAAATGTTTTCTGGTGATTACTCTTACAGCTCTCTTTTGTAAAATAAAAACAGGCTTTGTAATAGTTTTGCATGCTTTTCCCCAAACCTCAATACAATAGATTAAATGTGGAGCAATGATTGTGTTATACAACATATGTAAAGCTTTATCAATTAAAAAATCCCTGACTTTATACAGTACTGCAATTGCTCTAGCTAGTTTTTTTTTAATAGAATTTACATGATGTTTCCATGTCAGTTTGTCATCAATGATAACACCCAGAAACTTCACTTCACTCACTTTACAGATCACAACATCTTCAATTTCAAATGGATCGTCATCAACAATTCCCTTTTTGTTACTGAAAATCATGTAGTTAGTTTTATCTAAATTCAAAGATAATTTGTTTAATTTAAACCAAGTTTGTATTTTTATAAATTCTGTTTTCATCATATCCAAAATCTGTTTTATGTCATTACCCGAACTGAAAAAAGTGGTGTCATCGGCAAAAAGAACACATTTAAGTAGTGCTGACACATTTACCAAGTCATTCACATATAAAATAAACAACTTTGGTCCAAGCACAGAACCCTGAGGAACTCCACAAGTGATATCACGGAGGTCAGATCTAACATCATTTATTTGCACAAACTGTTTCCTGTCCTTCAAATAGCTAGATACCCACTGTAATGCTGGTCCTCTAATACCATATTTATTTAGTTTTTCAAGGAGAATGGTGTGGTCAATGGTATCAAATGCTTTTTTTTAGATCAACAAAAACACTAACACAGTACTGTTTACACTGCAAATACTGTGAATAGAGGTTACTTAAAAAACCTAAGGTAACAAAGTGACAATTAATTTCATTAAGTAGATTTTAATTTCAAAAAGTTTATGTAAAATAAAAAGAAAATTGTAATTAAATTTAATTAAAAAAACTTAGTAGATTTTAATTACATTAAACTGTACATTTATGTAGGATTTAGGAACAAAATCTCAAATTTATGGTTAAAATTACTAATGTTTAATGCAAAATTTAAGAGAAAATAGTAATTAAATTTAATTAAAAAACCTAAGTAGATTTTAATTACATTAAACTGTACATTTATGTAGGATTTAGGAACAAAATCTCAAATTTATAGTTAAAATTACTAATTTTTAATACAAAATTTAAGAGAACATTAAATTCAATTAAAAAACCTAAGTAGATTTTAATTACATTAAACTGTACATTTATGTAGGATTTAGGAACAAAATCTCAAATTTATGGCTAAAATGACTAATTTTTAATGCAAAATTTAATTTAAATTAATCTATATGGAATATTACTTTGAATTTACTATTAATTTGGGGAAAAATGACTAAAATTAATAAAATGTTCATTACAAAGAAAAAAAATTGTGTGCTTTTTAAGTGGAACTCAATTTGTAATCATTAAATAAAAAAAACATTAATAATCACTGAATAATAAGATAAATTTGCATTATTTAACCTCTTCTCTTGAGTAAAATTTATTTGTTTAACAAACAATAAAAATTACTTGGTTTTACTGTGGAAAATAAAACAATTACAATTTTTTTCTGCTAAAATTCACTTGTACATAAATTGTTATCCATGTTCTCCTATAATATTCTTCTAATTTTCTAAATACTTTAAAGTTTTTTACTGGGTTGCACAAATTATCACACATAGATAAGAAAATACACAATTTCTTGAACACCATTTTGGTTCTTTCAAAGTGGCAAAATATAGCAACATAAAATAATCTACATGTGTAGACAATATAAAGTGGCTGTGTTTACATGTCATAAAAAATGTTACTCCAAACAAATGCTAAATCAATTTTGTGATGAAATGAGATGCTAAAATAAATCATTAATTACTAATTTCACCATTAACTGCCGGAGTATTTTTTACTTTTTCTCTTATTTGTTACTTCTTAATGACTGACTAACAAAAAGTGTAGTTTTTCTTATCTGAATAACTTAATATAAATGCTGAACAAATAGTTACCACTTGTGTACATTGTTTATTAACAACAAAAATCAACCTTTTTGAAAGGTCTGAGAAAAACTGCAAACATCTAAGTGCAATAAACATTTCCACAGCTGCAGGACTTGATTGTCCAAAATATTTTACACTTTGTTTGGAAACAACTGTGTAATAAGAAAGATAAACAATAGTGGTTTCTTGATTATTTTTTTAAAACATAAACATTCTTAAAGGGATCCCCGATTAGTTGTAACATTAGACTTTATTTGATAACAATTTATTTTAATTGTAAAATAAAAAATACTGTAGGCTGTTTAGTTCTGAAATTTTTTAAAATATATTTTAACACAAGATGGAGCCATTTTATTTACACACAAAGCATTCTGGGTAAATGATGACGTGGATAGGTCATCGGTGCGAGGTTGCTAGCGAGCTATATCCACCCTGAAGGTTAATCATGGACAATATCTGATGATTGCCTCTTTTAAATGAAACCAGAGTGTTGACAGAGGAGAAGGTAGAAATGACTCAGCCTGCAACTGAAAACATGGATGGAGGACCTCAGTTTAGCCTGTTACCCTTTGTGCTAGCACTGATGCCATATTGCCTTATGTATTAGCTCGGTGCTAGCGCAACAAACAAGCTAAACTGAGGTCCTCCATCAATATTTTCAGTTACAGGCTGAGTCATTTCTACCTTTTCCTCTCTGTCAACACTCTCTGGTTTCATTTAAAAGAGGCAATCATCAGATATTGTCCAAGATTAACCAAGTTCAGGGTGGATATAGCTCGCTCACACCGAGGACCTATCCACGTCATCATTTACCCAGAATGCTATGCATGTAAATAAAATGGCCCTGTCCGTGTAATATATTTTTAAACTTTTAGTTTAAAAATTATAAAAACTAAACATCCTACAGTATTTTTGCAGTCTTTATTTTACAGCTAAAATATATGTTTATTAAATAAAGTCTAATTTAACAACTAATTGGGGATCCCTTTAAGAAAACTGTCGGTAATAAAACACAAATATTAAAATAAAGTGCACAAATGCAGTCTGTCACATTGCAGGTCACTTAGGTAGAATCTGAACAAATTGAACTCAGCTTGAAAAATGATGTGTCTAACAAAACAACAAAGCAAAAGTTCTGACTGAACTTACTTTCCTTTCATTATTTTAGAGTCCTCGTTTAAACCATTAACTTGTTCTTGAGGCTGTTCACTTTTGGTGAGAGCCTAGCACAATCCAGTTCAAGGAAAAGTTTCTGGAATACTTCCAAGGTATACCTTAGCTCTTTGGGATAGGCAAGATCAACTGCATATGTCAACCCAACAAGCATTGCACACGCTCTTGGAAAAGTTCCCAGAGTAGGCATAACTCTCACGCCCTCCAGCACAATGCCTATGTCATCAACCTCAGATCCAGCAGCCTTGATTTTGTAGATTTTCATCTTCTGTTCAGAAAGATCTTGTGACACACCATCTCCTTCAGCCTCCTAAAACAACAGAAATACTGTATAGGGTTTTCTGACTATAATTTACAAATATGAAAGATCTCTCACTCTGACAAACATGAACAAAGACAACATAAAAAATTCTGCTTCAACACTTACACTGTACTGTTTGATGAGGTGATCAATGGACTCCCCAAGGTACACCATCAAGCACTGAATAACCAGATCTCTGATTATGTCAATGTTAGGATTGGGTGGTGACTGAAAATTACAAGAAAATATACACATTACCGCCATCATATGTGACTATTTATATAGACAAAACAATGGGAAATGGCTGTATTAAAAAGTAAACTGTTAAATATTAAACTGTCATCACCTGAAACATTATGTGGGATAGTTAGTTCATATTAATGTTGGTATGGTAGAATGGTAGAGTCTGACAGAGACAAAGAGTTCAAATCAATAGTTACAGAAGTAAGGACAATTTTGATTTGACATTCTTCAAGTTGTATGATTTTAGTCATCTGGGGCCTCATTTATAAAGGATTGTGATGAACCATACTAAAAGTGAACGTAAGGCCAAAAGGTGACAATGGCGTACGCAAAAAAAAAATTTGATTTATAAAACCGTGCCTACTCATGTTTCTGGGCACCTTTCCTTTATAGATCACAGCTGCACCTCAGAGTTTGCACACAAGGTCTCGCCTCAGGTTCTGTCCTCTACACGCCCACAAACGCGTGACAAATACAGATTTAAAAAAGTGAACCATTTATAACACATCCACACTGGCGAGGGCGCGCGCACCCAAAGTGTGACTATAACCGTGACTTTTGCTGTCGTGTTGTTTAAATGTCTCTTGTCGGGGAGGGGTCTGTGGATCAGGGTTGTCTGAGGAGGAAGGAGATGAATGGAGATGCGTGAAATTTTATTTAAGATTTAAGTTTTTTTAATTTATTTCAAAGGTCCTTATGGTGCTAGCCTGGTTAAAACCAGACCCTTGTCCTTCACTTCGCTTCAGACTAGGGTCTGGACTTTCTCCATTGTGAAACGATTCTTGCTGGAGGCGTGGCCTCTGCTGAGGAACAAAACCATTGGATCTTAGAAAAATTTTGAACAGGTAAAGCATTCTGCTCCCTCCCCTCAGAGCAATTTATGGCTGCTCCCCCGTGGTCTGTTAAACTTGACAACTGCTCCGCCTCCTGCAGCTTTTTCTCTCGCTGCCGGCTTCTGCTGCATATTCTGTGTTTATATGTTAATAAAACGTTTTATTAAAATAAAATAAAACCATGGATCGCTGGTCCAGCTCACCAGGGGCCTCATGTATCAAAAACCTGCGTGGATTTCCTACTGAAAAGTGACGTACGGTGAAATCCAGAAAAGTGTCTACGCACAAAAAGATCCAGATTTATCAAACTGTGCGTACACCTGAATCCACGCACATTCCTTTTGTACATCACAATTGACGTGGAACTGAGCGCACGTGAGACACCTCCCCTGACACGCCTTCATTTACATATGTTAAACAGATGCTAATTACTTCCTGCATGTGTGAAGGACATGTTTGTTTGATCCCTGCGCGATCAGAAATCATTTCTAGATTCGGGAAAATAATGAATTTAATATAATATGAGTGAGGACAAACATCCTAAGTAAGAATAGTAATAAAATGTGTTCATCATGCAAAGAACGAGTGATTGTGTGTCGGTATGCGCACCCTGCTGTGGTGCGCGAACCGGCTCATTCATTCATTCTGTGTGGAAATATTAACTTTGCGCACGAGTTTATTACCATTATTACTGTAAACACAGAGGAACTTACTTGGATGTTTGCTAGAACATAGATCTTTGTTTATGTAGATGATGTGAAGAAACGAGTCTGTGCGTCTTGGTGGAGACATTTCATGACATCACGTGATGTTGGCGTCTCCAGACGCTGCGCCCTCCGCAGCCCTGTGCGCAGTCTGTCTGTGAAGCTTTTACTCTCCTACAAGTTATATAAGGTGTACTTTCACGTGTCATTTTGGAGAAATCTACAATAAACGCAGATAATGAAACACCTCCAGCTGCCGTGTCGACACCGGTGAGGGTGCGCGCGCGCTCCAAGCGCGACCACTCAGCCTTTGGAATCATATGGATGAGACATTCCATTGGACATGATCCGGCTTTGTGTGGACTGGACTGCACAGTCCCGATCGACCTGCAGCTCCCTCTGTGGAACAGTTTGACCGCTGCTTCTGTATGCACGCGTGATGCACGGCTCCCCAGAGCGCAGCAGCAGTGCCAAACTGAAAAATTATTATTTCTGAAAACGGCTGATAAGCCATATCCTAGATCGGAAAATTATATCTGTTTCTAAATAAATGCTCTGCGTGTTACACTATTTATTATAACCTCCAGTAAGGCTGAATGAATCCGTTCCTGTTAAATTTATTTTTGGCACAACTTTGCGCGTCCTTTATTTCACTGCGTCATGTGGATGTAATACTTGTTAATCGTGTGTTTGGAGGGAATATTAATCATTTTCACATCATGAACAGTTAATAATAATAATAATAATAATAATAATAATAATAATAATAATAATAATAATAATGAATTCAATTTATAACGCACTTTTCATTAATGGAAATCTCAAAGTGCTACAAGGTGCAACATATTTGAATGTCAATAAGACAAATAATAAAACAATTAAAATCAACAACAGTATCAGCTAAGATCAAAAGTAGAATCATGAGGAGTAAAGTATGCTCGGTTGAAAAGAAAGGTCTTCAAGCCGCTCTTAAAGTCAACCACAGACTGTGGGGCTTCAGTTTCTCTGAAACACCTGTAAGTGTCGCCAAAGGAACAAGAACCACAGAAACGTGCGTACGCCTGCTCGGGAGCTTGCGTGGATATGTACCTGGATGCGCATATATTCACGTTCAGTTCAGTTTTGATACATACGGGGTTTTGCGTGGAAAGTGACGTGCGCAATGTTTTTGTGCGCACGCACGGTTGATACATGAGGCCCCAGAAGACCAGAAAATCTGATGGGACTCGGGTAGTAACGTAAAACCTGACTTTAATTCTCTCGTGACAACCTGAGGCATTTCCTTGTTCATTTCACTCAGCGGAGGGAGAGGAGGAGAGGAGGAGGGAGGAGGGAGCGATTACTTGACTTTTGGGGAAAAAAACAAAAGAAAACTCCAGATAAGGGATTAAGAAGGGGAAATTAATAAATTTGTGTCACATATAAAACAGTCCTGCATCGCTTTGCATCGCTTTGAATGAGAACATGCGAATGCTCGCTGGCTGCGCTGGGACAGGTGGGGGCGTGGGTTAGGGGCCAAAAACTCCGCCCCTTCTGTTCTCTGATTGGTCCGGTCAAAAATCTACCGGAGAAATCGTTGTCTATGGGAGAAGTCCCAGACTGTGCAGTGAAGGGAAATGAGAATTGAGCGGAGCTGTGCAGGAAGGCGAGGGCCAGGCTATTATTGTGCAGCAGCAGAAGCATAAATAATACTGTTAAGAAAGCTGATGATAAAGTCGAATGTCTGATTATGAAGTGAAATTAAATATCAGACAGTGATCATTACACACACAGTGTGGTTATAATTCATCACTTGTCTCCAAAATGAGCGTACGCATGGGTCAGAGCTGGCGTGAGGCACCGCACATTTTCACGTCAAGTTTGGATTTTATAAATCACAACCTTTGTGTGAAAAGTGGCGTACGCAATTTCTGGGCTCGTTCTGTGCAAGCTTTATAAATCCGACCCCTGAAATATATGTGCTTTTAAATCTTTTAACTAAATTAGATGTATGACTGTAATATCTTGTACTGCATGTAAGATTTTGTCTGAGATCTTTAAATTAGTCCATCCACGGTACCTATCTTAAAAAGAGGGCTGAAATACAACACAACCACATCAATTTCAACATAGCTAACAGTATTGTTAATCATGAGCCACTGATTAAGTTCAATAATCCAGTAGTTTTATATAGGAATCAGACTTAATATTACCATGTTCGTGTCATTTCATAAAACTGAACTGGCCCCACAACAGGCTTGATATGTTTTAAGTAATCTTTTGTTCATAAAAAAGTTTTTCTCCCTCCTAGGACAAAAGATAAGCCCAGCTAGATCTGTACTTATGAAAGTTTTCTACTAAGAACAGACACATATTGATATTAAAGTAAAAACATGAAAATCATAAATGTGTTGCAGTGAATATTATTAATTATATCAATGTTTCAAAAATTCATGACATATTGCACTCACAGAAATAAACAGCTATTTAGTTGAGTTATGCAACAAGCAAATTAGGCTTGCAATTTCAAAACAAAACTGATTAAATAAAATTTCAAACAAATGTCTGTGGAACATACTTTGGCTAAGATGTCCTGCAACTTCAATCCCATGGCTCCCCCTTTTGCATGACAAAGGACCAATAGCTTGGGAGTATACTCATCCAGCATGGACATAAATTTGGATTCAAGGTGCACCATGGTAATCCTGTAGAACTCATCCTGCAGCTGAAGAAAACAACAACAACAACAACAAAATAAAAACGTAAAAAGTTAAAGCCTCAAAATATTTGAAACTTGAAATATTACATGATCTAATTTGTAACTCACGTGCATGGCAGCTGGACAAATGTGTGCGAAGGGATCCTTGTGTTTTAAATGTGCAAGGACAACTGTCATACAGACATGGCTGTAGATGTCCACGACCAAAAGTTGCGTGTTGTAATCGGTAATGGCGTAGTAGATTCCCCTTTGTAGTAGAAAATGTTTTGCATATCTTACACTGCCATCCCATTTGCCGGGTCCTAAAATGATTGGAAATAAATATTTAAACATCTAAATACTTTTTCATGACAAATATAAGAGCATGGGCATTTGGACACATTTGATGTTTAAATTATAGATAAAAGAATCCTACAAAAATATGCAATTCATTTCTACTAAGTTATTACAAAAACAAATAGGTTAGATTAAGTAGAGTCAACTTGTGATAAGTCTCAATCTGGTCATCTGGACAGTTTCTTTTAGTCGAAACGTTTCACCCTTAGTCCAGAGGGCTTCCTCAGTCAGAGTTCCAGCACACTGATCGTCCCCCACCAAGCTGTAAACAACTTATGTGGACCAACCAGTTTGCTGGAGCCAAGATGGTTTCTGGGGGCCGTCCTGTCCCTCGTCGACTCCTCCCAGGCAGGCAGCCACAGCCAAAGTGGTTCAAAACAAGAAAGTTCATACTCAATAATCCAGGTATCAAATCTGATAAGTCTCAATCTGGTCATCTGGACAGTTTCTTTTAGTCGAAACGTTTCACCCTCAGATTTGATACCTGGATTATTGAGTATGAACTTTCTTGTTTTGAACCACTTTGGCTGTGGCTGCCTGCCTGGGAGGAGTCGACGAGGGACAGGACGGCCCCCAGAAACCATCTTGGCTCCAGCAAACTGGTTGGTCCACATAAGTTGTTTACAGCTTGGTGGGGGAAGATCAGTGTGCTGGAACTCTGACTGAGGAAGCCCTCTGGACTGAGGGTGAAACGTTTCGACTAAAAGAAACTGTCCAGATGACCAGATTGAGACTTATCAGATTTGATACCTGGATTATTGAGTATGAACTTTCTTGTTAGAGTCAACTTGGTAATTCTTTGCTGCTTTAATTTCAAATCTACTAGCTTTATTTAATACAACATAATATTTCATTTTACAATGCATAGTCTACACACCGATCAGTTGAATTTAAGTGAAGAGCTCTTCCAGCAACTGAAAAGAAAACAACATTACCATAAATTGGACTGTGTCAAACAACATTTTAAATACACATAAAGATTGTTAAAAACAAATATGAATTAATCTAAAATGTTAAAGGAGAGTTTTACATATGAAATGACAATAACAGAAAGAAACTTTTATTAAATTAAAATGGGAATAGGCCCCCGTTTCTGTACCAATTAGGTGACAGACTGTGACATGATAGATCATCATTTAAGCATTTAGTTTTGTCATATTTTAAATGACATCTATGTAATCTATACAATGCCATCTCTGTCTTTGTGACATAAAAGTTTAGAAATTATAAAAGACTTATATGTCAGATTGGCCAATCAACTCAATGCAGTTTTTAGATATCACATATTGTTATCCAGGATAATAAAAGTAATAAAATCTCCTTCTAAAATAATTTTTATTCCCCCTTTTTCACAATTGCAAATGTGAGCCCTTTACTTTTGGTTAAAATAAATCAGGGGTTGACAAATAGTCATACATACGCTTTATAAAACCTAGTACTGGGCATAGATTAAAATTTAAACCACATTTAATCTCATTTGTATGCACAAAATTAAAATACGACTTAAACTTATTTAGAGTATTTTTAATGTATTGGTTTTTATATTTAAAAAAGTTCAATGCATGTTCAAAAACGTTCTAAAAATACCGCAAACATGTTGGCTTTCGTTCGTTTATCTTTCTCCACATGCTGACGGCAGCCATGTCAAGAACCCCCCCGTGGGCGATTAAAATCAACAGTGTGTTTTGAATTTCAGCGTTATTTCAGACTCAACCCCTCCGGTGGTAAGACAGTTAAGCGTTGCAGTACTTACAGACAACTTTACGTCTATTCAGCCCACATTCGAGACGAGTTTTAAAACCAAAACTGCCTATGAAAAGTCAGACACGTTCCTCAATTTCTGTTCCCATGACTCCTTTTCTGATAGGTTCATGTAAGCATTGTCTGGCAACAGCTCAACAACAAAAGCTCTCATTGGTTGAGACGCGAGATGATGAACAGCTAAAGCCAATTGTTATGTATCCTGAGGAAGCTGCCAATGCTGACACCTATAGTTCTTATGTATGTTGACTGCAGTCATGCTTTTGTGTGGTTAATTAGTCTGATTGTGATCAGGCTTGTGTGTGTTCAGCCAGGAACACCTGAGAGCCACGCCTATATATACTTCAAGTTGACTGTGCTTGAATGCGGAGTGTTGTGAGCTCAGAGGAGGTTGCTTTTGCTGAGCTGTTTGAGTACTGTATGGTACTGTGTGGGGGTGTTCTCCGCCCACCCCTGTCTTGAAGTCTGATCTTCTGTTTAGAAGGTTCTTGGTGAGTAATTACTAGCTCATGTTTGGTCTTGACTGCTAGATGCACTTAAAGAGTGGCTACTAGCTCATGTTTGGTCTTGACTGCTAGATGCACTTAAAGTGTGGCTACTAGCTCATGTTTGGTCTTGACTGCTAGTTGCATTTGTGTCAGCTCATTTGTTTGTGGAGTTTGACTGTGCTTGATGCACTTAGGAATGTTTGCTCATCATTTGACTTTTGTTGTGCTTAGTGCACTGGGTAGCTGAAGGCTGCATTGATGACATTAGGATCCTGCTAATGATAATTGATATCAGGGATGCTGACCTGTGTGGTTAGTTTAAGCTGGTTTAACCAGGAACATTTTTGGAGTTTGGAGCTGTTTGGAGCTTGGAGCTGTTTGGAGTTTTTGTTGGTTTGCCTAATGACAGAGTGAGATCGGTAGTCCAGTTATATCGTTTTTCTTTTACCCCTAGGGTCCCCTTTTGGTCAGGTAGTCCGTCTCCAGACAGGCTGCGACGGCCCTGTTTTTATGGGTTGGGCCGACGCTGGGGACGTTATATTCTTTTTGGCTGACTCACTCTTGTCCACCATTTATTTGTACTTTTGTCTGTCTATTTTTGCTCCCTTTTTGTTGCCCTGTGCCAGAAGACGGTGCACTCCGCACCTGGAGGGAGGAGTCGGGCAGTTTTCAATAAAGCTTTTTATTTTTACATTCTGCCTTCTTGTGTCCTTTGTCCATTTAATGTGTTCGGCCTGAGCCAGCCGTAACATATTTTGGGCGCCTCGTCCGGGATCTTGAATCCTTTTTGACCTCCTTGTCTGGATCTTTGGATCCTTCTTCCCCTTTTACTCCTTGTCTGGATCTTGAATCCTTTTTGAGCCCTTGTCTGGATTTTTGAATCCCTTTTGAGTCCTTGTCTGGATCTTTGAGACATTGTCTGGATTTTTTTGAGTCCTTGTTTGGGCTGTTGTAATCCTTTTTGGGTTAATTAATTCACCCTGCTGTTGGTTTGTCTCGTAGGCGGATCCAGCGCTGTGCATGTTTGTTCTGGTTTTGAGCAGACATTGAGTTTTTTGTGCTTAAAATATTGAGTGTGGTGAAGTCTTTTGAAGCCAAGTGTTTTTGGACCGCAGTTAATATAATTGCTCCTTTTTTACATTTTGTGTGTTTTGACAGCTATGTGCTGTAGTTTGCATTCTCTCTGGAGCTGACAGGACCAGCTCCTGGTTGCTGATTAAGCTGAAACACGCAGCTGTGTGTGTGTGTTTTTGGATTGTGCTGCGTTCAAATGCAGCTGGGATTTTTTTGCTGCTGTTTACAGTGAAAGTCTTTAGAAGACAGGTACAGCTTAAAAGCTGTTTGTGTCCACATCATGGTGTTTAATTTGAAGAGATTTCTTGAACAGCCCACGTTTGATGTCTATATAAACTGCACGAGAGAGCAGATGTTGAATATAGCAAACCATTTTAAAATCAACACTAGAGAATACGAACATGATGGTTGGTTTGAGGGTGGACTGCTGACTGAATTAATTCAACTTGGGGTTGTTGTGATGCCTGATTATGACATTCAAATGAAAATGAAAATGAAGTTGCTTTAAGAAAAAAAGAGCTTGAAGAACAATTGAGGAAAGAAAAAGAACTTATTTCACAACAGTTCGAGGTCGCACGAAGGGAGCTACAACTTAAACATGAATTGTTCTTAAAAGAACAAGAAGTCAAAAGTCAAAGTATTCTAGCCGCTCTACATGAGAAGAAACGTCTTCTGGACCAAGAGTTGCAGAGAGAATTGAGAGAGCTCCATACTGCACAAAGGGAAGATCACCGTTTGTGTCCCATTGTGTGTCATCCAAAGGTGACACCAGAGCCTTGTATTCAAGCAGGTGTGCCTCTCTCACTTCTACAGGAGATGGCGCCAGAAGAACATCAAGAGGAGGAGAAAAATGAGGATGATGTCTATTTGGGTGACAGTTTCTTCTTTTTTCATGTAACTGAACTTGAAATTAAACATGAAAATGAATCTGACTTAATCCCAGTTAAAGATGGGGATCTTAAAAACTTTGATGAGCTGAAGGAACATTACATTGACCTGAGTGAATGTTTTTTATTTAGCTCTGAAGAAGAAGTCCCAGTGAGCTTAACTGAGGATCCAGAAGAAACAATTCCACCTGTTTCATTGTGTTCTTTTTTAGCTCCTGCAGAAAACAAAGGAGTTGTGAAAGATGATGTTGACTTGAGTGACAGTTTTCTATTGTTATTTAAAACTGAACAACTCTCATTTCATGATTCTGTGTCTAACGGTCTCTGTGCTTACAGTGCGGCTGAGAGCAGAGCTGTTGAAACTGACACAGGGATGCTGTCCAGAGCAGAAAATGAGGACAGATCCCCCCTGACTGTCAAGACACGTGTGTCAAGTTCTCTTGTTTCTTTGTGTTCCCTTTCAGCCACTGCAGACTGCAGACTGTTGCTGAATGATGTGGGACCATGGCCTCAAAAAGAAACTGGAAATGAGTCAGGAAATGACTTTATTAAGTCTGTGTGGTGTGCAACAGTGAACTCTTATGTTGACCATAATTCACTGTCTGACACTATTTCCTATATTTTCAGAATAACTGAAATCAGATCTGCTACAGTTGACCAGAAGGTGTCGCTACAGCTGAATGGAGAGAGTTGTCCAACACTGTCCAGTGCTGAGATGGAGGAGAACAGTTTCCCTCTGTTTGCTAAGAAATTACGACTCTCTTCGTCACTGACTGACCTCATCAGAAATGATGATGGCGTTTGTTATACAAAACAAATGCTTTTCAAATTAATGTCAGATCAGAGATGCCTTTTTGGTTTTAAAACATTTTAAGATAACATGATATTGATTATGTTAGCGGTTAGGCGGACTAGTTTTAATGATGTTTTTAGTCCGTTTGTCTGTTGTGACCGCTACATTGTTACTCTCTAGGGTCCTATTTATTTTGCATGTGCGGATGTGAGATGTTTTCACCTGACATCCACATCACCCCCATACAAAACACTGGTGGTGGAGGTGTTACATATCCTGAGGAAGCTGCCAATGCTGACACCTATAGTTCTTATGTATGTTGACTGCAGTCATGCTTTTGTGTGGTTAATTAGTCTGATTGTGATCAGGCTTGTGTGTGTTCAGCCAGGAACACCTGAGAGCCACGCCTATATATACTTCAAGTTGACTGTGCTTGAATGCGGAGTGTTGTGAGCTCAGAGGAGGTTGCTTTTGCTGAGCTGTTTGAGTACTGTATGGTACTGTGTGGGGGTGTTCTCCGCCCACCCCTGTCTTGAAGTCTGATCTTCTGTTTAGAAGGTTCTTGGTGAGTAATTACTAGCTCATGTTTGGTCTTGACTGCTAGATGCACTTAAAGAGTGGCTACTAGCTCATGTTTGGTCTTGACTGCTAGATGCACTTAAAGAGTGGCTACTAGCTCATGTTTGGTCTTGACTGCTAGTTGCATTTGTGTCAGCTCATTTGTTTGTGGAGTTTGACTGTGCTTGATGCACTTAGGAATGTTTGCTCATCATTTGACTTTTGTTGTGC
>JBBPBX010060011.1:6397-21577 GCA_038048925.1 Garcialebias charrua
ATATCATCACACCTCCAGTAAGCAAACAGCTGCTCCTTTACCTTAAGACGTCCGCCTTGGTTCTGGTAAAGAGCTGTGATCAGCCTTGAACTGACGAGTCGTCGGTCCCGCAAGTCCAAGCTGGACTCCACACGTGTTTACCTTGTCGGTGTCGGTGATACTTGCTTTCGTCGGCAGAAGCCGTGGCAGTCGTGGTTTTTTTGGCTCAAGATAACTTATTCCAGGAAGGAATAAACAAAGTTTTTGAGCTTACGCTCGTTCGAAGTGGACCCATAACAGCATGTTATCAGTCCCAGCTGGATGACGAGTCCTTAGCGCGTGACTGGTAGTCATTCAGCCCTTTGGGGAACCTCATCAGGGCATTGAGGTCCTCAGCAAACTCTGAAGCGTTTCAGCAAAAGTTAGAACTTAAAAGAGAATTAGAGAGGAGAGAAACTTGTCTCTTTTTCATTGGTCCACTTGTTATCACTATTCAAGGTGAAATTCAGCGCAGAGAAGGAAATTGTTTAGGAAAAGTATCTGAGTGAGAGACTTTCAGACGCTAGATGAGAGTTTTAGCTTAAACTCGACAAAAACAATTTCAGTGTAAGTCAGTTTGACATTTTAGCTGAACTTTGACACCTTTTCACTTGCAGAAATGACACATTGATGTTTCACATTTAAAGAATAACAGCATATAACATATATCATGAAAATGACAAAAGTTATTCTTTTGATTACATTAGAATAAAATCGAAGATAGAAATAGTCTCTTTTGGTGACTATATTCTCAGATTACAACTAATGGAATGATTTTGTGGTAAATGTCTTGCTTTACTGAGAGGTCAGTAAAGGTCATCTCTGGAACAGTTCAAAAGTACACAGGTGTAATAAAGTGGACATGGTCATGCCCACTACACAGGTAAGAATAAGAAACGTCCCCATAAAACAAAAGAGCGGAGAAAAATACAAACATCACCTATATAGCACATAACACAACATAAAATTACAATAAAAATATGATGCCATAAGAAAATAGACAAAGAAATCTACACATGAGTGCACTTCTGATTAGTTTTCAGCCAACGTTTCAGAGAATTTAATCGTGACACCAAAAATCGGAATCGAATCGATTCTCCAGACACTGAGAGATTCGCACCCCTATATGAAGTGACACAAGTAGATAAAATATAAATTGTGAAAAAGTACATAAAATCTACAAAATAATGACAGACAGGTGAAAAACCACAACACAAACATCAGAAAACATGCAGTTTACGTCAGCAGTGTAGTAAACCGAAAAATGTACAAAATTAACAGAAAACAACAATGAAAACAAAACAACACAATGAAAATAAGCAGATTTCACGATAAAACAATGCCAACATCACATTGTTATTTTGAATATTAGTGCAGGGTCGTATAGTTCCAAAAATGACCCAAACCAACTCGTCAACAGCCACTTCAAATATAAGACACAATAGTTCAACTTTGTATTTTTGCGTTGATTTGTTGTTTTGTCTAAATAATATTTTTATTTTATTTATTTATTCATTTATTTTATTTATTTATTCATTTCAAATTTAAAACAAGAAAGAGAATTTACAAATCACATAGAGAGGAAAAAAAGAAGAAAAAATAAATAAAATGAAAGGTAGCAGAAGAAGAAAAAAATCTTATCATATCTGCCCTTTCAAATCAATTTAAATAATCAATTCAAACAATGATCATCTATAAATAATATAACAAAATAAAATAACTCATCACAAATTTACTTTTGTAGTACATTACATATTAACTAAAATGTATATATACTGTATACTGTATATCTTTTCAACAATTTAGTCTTAATCAATTTCTTGAATATAGACATGATCGTTTTCCAAAATATTCCACAAATGTATTCCTTGTATTGAAGTAGACTGGTTCTGTAGACTGGTTCTGTACTGAGGTTTTACAAAAATGTCTGTTCCCTTTAAATTATAACAACTTTTCCTTTTTACAAAAAGCGTTTGAAGGTAGTATAGAATTCTGAGCTTTATTACTAACAGAATATTATAGTCCACCAAATCATAAAACGTCAATAATTTCAATTGATGAAATAATATACTTGAAGGAAGACAGTAATACTTTCTTGAAATAATCATAGCTCTTTTCTGTAGAATAAAAATAGGCTTATGGTTTTACACGCTTTTCCCCATATATCAACTCAATAAATATGTTTCAAATAGTACAAACTATTGTATTTCCTGAAACTGAGTGACCCCGCGACACAAAAAGGAAGAAGCGGGTCAAAGATAACGGATGGACAGATTGATGGATTAAAACTGATCTGGAATCGGTTTCAGCGCAGCGGTTCACTCGGGTTGCGGTGCGTTCAAGAGCATCGTTTTTCCCAACGACTCCTCGGACCGGCGCTGCAGCAGCAACAGCGTCTTGCTGAAAAGCGGAGATTTCCTCTCCGCTAGCAGCAGCATCCATTTGTCACAAGGGTTGGATCCCCACATCGCCTCTCTCCTCGGATTCTCTGCTCCCTAATAAGATGTCCAGCGGCGGGGAGGATTTGTCGGGGAGAGCCCATGTCTAAGGACGCCTTCTCCACGACTTTTTTTTTTCGAGCTTGTCTAGAAGGGAGCGCAGCGACAATGGATGAGGGCACGAGGAGACAAATAAAATTTTGATTTTCTCTGCGTTTGGACGGCTAATGCTAGCACGCTAGCTAGCCTTCAGCTCGGTGTGTTTTCTCCTCCCCGTTCACTGACCGATGTCATGTTTTCTTTAACGATAAAAAACACTCCTTAATGCCTTTTTTTATTTTATTGATGTCAAGACATGCGGGAGTCATTTCTTTCCAGGATAAAGCATCGCGATCAACTAGCCTCCTAACGGTAAAGCTAGTTAGCCAGGAGCATCTTTTTTAACCTTCAGTTTAAGTTGTTTTTTTCCCCCTTCATCCGTGAAGATGCTGACAGAAATGGAGTGTGTTTAACGGTGGACTCGCATGGACACTCACCCCATGAAGGTCATGATACTGAGAGAATGATCATGCTGGAAAAACAGGTAAGCAACCAGCAGGTTCAGATTTAATTAAAATGCACACCTGGGCTCATTTGCATATTATCAGGCAGGCCTTGATAAGGGATGTCCTGCACCTTTATAATAGCTTGGATTGGTTACAACTGAGCTGGATGTGTCATTTTGTGCAGCAGGTTTATATAAAAATTACCATATCGTTTGAACAAGTGCACTATACAGTATACTGTTTATTACTGTAGAAAGGGTGAGGGCGGGTGATAACGTTTTGCATGCTTATCACTGTTATGTGTCTTGACTGTATTTTTATTGATTTATTTATGTATTCATTTTAAAATACAACACACACACACACAAAAAAGATCAGCAAATGTGACTATACAATATAGAAATAAAATGAAAGGTGGAAGAATGAAGAGAAAATCTTATTACTGTATATCTGCCCCCTATTTCTAACAGTCAGTTCAAACAAAAAAAATCATCAGCAAGTAACAGAACAAAAAAAAAGCCTCATAATTATCGAATTACAAAACGACACGAGAAAATTAATTCACATATATTTTTGTAATAATCTGGCTTTGATTAAATTCTTAAATGCAATTAATGATTTGGCATTTTTAATTACAGTATCCAAATCATTCCACAAACCAATTCCCTGGATTGAGGTTGACGACCCCTCGAACTGGTTCTGTATTTGGGTTTAACAAAAATATCTGCTCCCTTTAGATTATAACAGCTTTGACGTTTAACAAAAAGTATTTGGATATTAAATGGTAGTTCTTCTTTATGAGCTCTATACACGACTGACACAATATTGTAATCCACTAAGTCACTGAACTTTAACAACTTCATTTGGTGAAATAATGTGCTAGATGGGTGACAATAATTTTTTCTGGTAATTATTCTTATAGCTCTTTTCTGTAATAAAAAAACAGGTTCCATAAATGTTTTACATACTTTGCCCCAGATATCAATACAATAAATTATATGTGGAACAATAATTGTGTTGTACAGTACATAGCTTTATCATTTAATAGGTTCCTGACTTTGTACACAACGGCAATAGAGCTCGCTATCTTTGTCTTTACTGAGTTTATGTGATGTTTCCACATCAGTTTGTCGTCAATAATGACACCCAGAAATTTCACTTCACTCACACGACAGATCTCAACACCATCATCAATCATAAAAGGAATATTGTTGGCAAAATATGTCACGATCCACTTGGAGAGATTCTGATGAAACTTTAAGGAATTAATCATTGGATGTACATTTACAATTTATAAACTTTTAAAGCCACCCCCAAATCAAGATGTCCACCATGGTCAGGGGTCTGCAACCTGTGGCTCTGGAGCCACATGCGGCTCTTGGGTTCCTCTGCAGCGGCTCTTTAAAGCCATGACCAAAACCAACATAAAACTGAATTTTTGTTATACAAACAACAAAAAACTTATAGTTTTAGCTGTTTTCCTGTCATTTCTTTTGCAAATACTTTTAACTTTTTGCTTTATTTCTATACCAGTACTTAAAGGTGCTATGTGTAACTTTCTGTAGAGCACAGAACTTAGAAATATTTTCAACAGGCAAAGCATTCTGATCTAGCCTGGCCCTCGCCTTCCTGCACAGCTCCGCTCAATTCTCAGTTCCCTTCACTGCTTAGTCTGGGACTTCTCCCATAGACAACGATTTCTCTGGCTGATTTTTGACCGGACCAGAGAACAGGAGGAGTTTTTGGCCCCTAACCCACGCCCCCACCTGTCCCAGCGTGCAGCCAGCGAGCATCCGCATGTTCTCATTCAAAGCGATGCAAAGCGATGCAGGACTGTTTTATATGTGACACAAATGTATTAAATTCCCCTTCTTAATCCCTTATCTGGAGTTTTCTTTTGTTTTTTTGGCCAAAAGTCAAGTGATCGCTCCCTCCTCCCTCCTCCTCCTCCTCTCCCTCCGCTATGAGGAAATGCCTCAGGTTGTCACGAGAGAATTAAACTCGGGTTTTACGTTGCTGCCCGAGTCCCATCAGATTTTCTGGTCTTCTGGTGTGCTGGACCAGCGATCCATGGTTTTATTTTATTTTTTTAGAACGTTTTATTAACATATAAACACAGAATATGCAGCGGCAGGCTGCAGCGAGAGAAAATGCTGCAGGAGGCGGAGCACATGTCAAGTTCAACAGACCACTGGGGAGCAGCCATGGCTCTGAGGGGGAGGGAGCAGAATGCTTTTCCCTGTTCAAAATTTTTCTAAGATCCAATGGTTTTGTTCCTCAGCAGAGGCCACGCCTCCAGCAAGAATCGGTTCTCTATGGAGAAAGTCCAGACCCTAGTACGAAGCGAAGTGAAGGACAAGGGTCTGGTTTTAACCAGGCTAATTCTGATCCCTCCCCCTCAGAGCCATATATGGCTCCGCCCCCTTTGCTCTGCTGGAAATTCAAATTCAAGCTCTGTTTTTATTGGCTGGTTAACGGCGGGTCACTCTGTGTTTTTAGTGTTTTTATAAATGCTGATAGAGAAGCAAGGGGACTATAGTTTTTTTCAGAGATTACTTTGTCTAACACCAGTCTGTCAGTAGATAGTGACAGAGTGAAGAAATATGTTAAAAATATATTGTTAGAAAAGTTACAGACTGCACTACAAAGTTACATAGTGCAGCTTTAATTGAAAATTACATAGGTTTACATAGTTCATAGTTGTTGTTTTCTATTTAGAAAACTATTTTCCCTCTCTTTACAAGAATCTGGTCTTTTCATTTGTCTTAAATTTAAAAAATATCAATAATGTAATTTTTTTTTAACCATTAGATATCTTTAGCTTTATATTGTCACCACAGGCCACAAAAGTCTCCTACAACAAATGTAAAGTGGTCCAAGGGCCACCAGTTGATAATTACAGTTGTAACAGGTGGCTGCGGCTCTGGACACATTTAATTTAGTGAACAAAAGCGTAAAAATGGCTATTTTTATCATAAATGTTGCAGACCCCTGACCATGGTAGTTCGAGCAACCTTACAAAACACAAACATGGCTATACAGGAACTCAGCCCGTTCGGTTACATATTAGGTTAACATTTGCTTTGATAGTAGCCGAGTATAGTCTTCAGAACACTGTGCAGTATTTGTCCATCTGTCAAGAAAATATTTCATGATACAATGGACCGATTTTAATAAAACTCTCAGGATGATCTCACAGTTTTCCTAATTGATGTTTTAATTAAACGAACCGTTGCTAAATTGACCTAAAATGTAAAAAGTGATTTGAAAGCTCTAATTTTAGAGGGGGTTTTCTCTTGAAATGTCATTTAAAAGACACATTGGTGACATTAAGAGGACTTCAAATGTCTTGAAGTTTTTTCATCAAACATGTCTGTGGGTGACACTTGTTTAGGCTCTAACAAATAAAAATAGGCCGAGAACAACGCCGTGGGCTTTGGGAACTTATTTGCCATCATTTTAGTTTGTGGCCTCTGATTTTCTCAGCTGCAGACTGAAGGCCTTCAGCTGGTCGAGCTCATTAGAGGAAAGGTTGGTGACATCATTCGCAGACCACATCTGCTGTAGACGAGATTCAAACAAGCAGTTCTTGTGTTGATCTTGTCTTAAGGCATAAGTTTGTCAATTATTCTGTTAGTTGCTCAGCAGGAGCTTAATAAATGGCAGTAAATGTGAATATTGATAAATCCCTTCAGCTCAGTTCAAGGACTTGCCTTCTTGCGAGCTGCAGATTTGAGTTATAGCTGGGGTGTAATTGTGTGTCTGTGTGGGTGTTGGCTCTGTGATATTTTGAGTTGTTTGCTGCCCACTGCATGCTGGGATATGTATCAGCCACCTGTGAACCTGATAAAAGACATAAGAAAAATTAGAATATTTATCTGGTTAGTTCTGCTTGTTTACAAAATGTTTGCTTAGGACTCTGTGTTGTTTCGCCTGCCCTGATTAATTTTAACAAAATATTTTTCTCTGCTGTGTTTAATGCATTTATTTTATTCATCTCAACCATTGTTAAGTGGTTTAGCTTTTCAGGATACTGTAGTGTTATAATTTTGTAAACAGTATACAGTATTGTTGGTTTAGCTTTTCATACACTAAATCCTAAATACAGTAATGATATTTGAAACAACAGAGTAGGGCTTTTAAAAGAGACTTTCTTGTTTCCAGTGGTATTACTTTAGCTTTCCTTGTGAGGGGGCTCTGAAAAAATAAAATAAAATGGCAGATGGCAGTAAAAAGAAAGCTGCAGCTTTAAGATAAAAAAAAAAAAAGCTTCACTGCGTTACGTTTTGTGAAGTGTTGTGATGATATTACTGAAATCAGGGCCCAAGTATTGCAAGGCGTCTACAGGACTCCAGAACTCAAACCATCTGGTGCTATTAAAAATGTCATATTTTCTATACAGAGCAGTTTCATCAACATCTGCCGGTTCTGAACGTCCTGGATGCAGGTTCATCGTAGAGATAATCGTGATAAATAAAGCAGAGTTCTATTACTTTTGAAAATTGCAGGTCATTTTACGACGTCGTTGGCAACAAGAACAATCAGATAAACCTGTCGGATTGTACCGAGACAGCTGCAGAAGAGAATGAGACGGAGCGATATTACAAAAATACAGTTTAATCAGGAAAAATAGATCATTTAAATGGGTTTCATGGGGCTGCGTCCGTCTTATCGCGTTATCTGAACTAGTATTCACTCAATGCTCTGTCGTATAGTCATGGCGAGAAAAATACGTAGCTCAGGTTTAAAACATGATTATTATTTTTTACTATTTTCTTTCTACTGGGAGAGATAACATGTTTTTTTTGGGAACACAAACTTGCATCTCCACTGTAGAAAATGGTACTGCTTTATTGAGTGGGTGTACATCTACAACTGATTAACCTTTGTTGTCAGCCCAATTCAAGATGGCTGCCACAGCTGATTGACCTTGGTCTACAAAAAATATTAAACTTATTGAGCTCACATTTGGTGTGGCTGGCAGTAGGCAAGAGTAATCCTCAACATGTACTTTGAGTACTAACAGATCTGTTTGATATAACAAAGGGTGGCGGGCCTTTAGTTTAAAAATGGGGCGGCCGTGGCGTAGTGGTAATAGCAGTCGTCCCCCGATCGGAAGGTTGGCGGTTCGAATCCCGGTTCCCCACACCATGTGTCGTTGTGTCCTTGGGCAAGACACTTAACCCCGAGTTGCTCCCGGTAGGACTGGAAAGCACCTTGCATGGTAGTCTGCCGCTACCGGTGTATGAATGTGTGTAGCATTCAATGTGTGTAGCACTTTGAGATTTTCACTAATGAAAAGTGCATTATAAATTGAATTCATTATTATTATTATTATTATTATTATTATTATTATTATTATTATTATTATTATAAATAAAGTCAATTTTATGGAGCTGCTTCTATTCAATTCAATTCATTTTATTTATATCTCCAAGTCTCAACAGAAGTTGCCTCAGGGCACTGAACAGAAACATTCACATATATAAAAAGCCAATTACCATATTTTTCGGCCTATAAGTCACACCTTTTTGCCTAATTTGCATGCCCTGCGACTTATAGGGCGAAGCGACATATTTAGGGATTTTTTCCCATATTTTTAGACCAATTTTTGGCTGAGATATGACTGTTTACATTCATTCTGACGAAAAAAAAATGGAGCAGTACCACTTTCGGCCGCTAGGGTCCACCGACCGTTTCCAGCTTATGTGTCCGAAGGCAGCCTCCTCTGGTCGGACTCACTCTGTCACAGCACGGCCTCCTGCTCTCTGGAGGTATGAACTACTGTTAGCTCAGTGTTTTACTGTTAGCAAAATAGCTCAAGAACCACAGGACAGATTTTGATGAAACTTACAGAAAGTAATCACTGGATGGACATTTACAACCTATTAGCTGTAGGAGATGTTTGAGCTAAAATTCGATTCATTTATAATTTATTTTTGCAGTGCGCGCACTTTTGGAAGACCGTCAAAGCGAAACAATTTAAATCCAGCTGATTTGAATATTACGTTAATTTTTAAAGGAAAAGTTCAGTTCAGAAACACTTTTGCTATAATGTCAGCTAACCTATATATTTTTAGGTGTATATCTTGTTAAATTTTAAAGAAATTAAGCGTATCCGCTCGCTGCGCATACACGCTTCGCAGCACCGATGTAGCGAAACTATTTTTTTAAATTCAGCTGATTTGACCGGTACGTGCATTTATTAAGGAAAAGTTCATTTCAGACACATCTTTGCTATAATTTTCAGCAAACAAGTAATTGTTTTTAAGTGTTAATCTTGTTAAAGTCCTACCGTGCACGCTCCTGTGGCCATTTCCGGGTTGTCACCGCTGATGCGCAACATACGCGACGCGTCAGCGGTGACGCATAATAGATGCGACTTATAGAAAGTACGGTAGTAAAAGTTATTTCAATTACAGTATTTCAATATTCTCAATGGGATTAACCTGCCTAAATAAAGGTTGAATGAATTTATCTAAGGAAGCAGCATATTGCGTTGAATCTTCACTTCGTCAGTCTCCCTGTCTCTTTTGTTGTAGGTTGAAAAAGAAAAGGGTATGAAATAATAATTTTGTACAACCCTTTGGTAATGTTCTAAGAGATGAACACCTAATGTCTTCATGAATGAACACCTAACTAAAAAAAACGCAAACATTGCACATGCAGCAAGGTTGTTGAAAAAGGAAGAAAAGAAAAAAAACTTGGACAAGAAACGGAAACATATGGATCAAAGTACATGAAAATTCTCAAGCTAAAATAATAAAAGAACTGAAAGACTTAGACACATTTAAATGAGCTCAAAAATGACAAATCACCAATCACTATCACATGTTCATACACAAAAATTGACAAAAATGAACAAACAAACAAACAATTACATTAAAACATGACAGCAACAAAGACTCAGAATTTAAAGTCAAAGTCAAAGTCAAAGTCAACTTTATTGTCAGATCTGCAATATGTACAGTGCAGGACATACACAGGACCGAAATTGCGTTTCTCTCAGTCCCTCGGTGCAACAGTAAACATCTAAACATTGAAACACTGAAACATATAATAATAGACATAAGCATAAAAATAGTAAAACTAACACTGTCCTGTGTGTTTTTTTTTTTTTGCATAGTGGTATAAAAAAAGAGTATAAAAAGTATAACTAAAATAAACTAAAGGTTTCTAGCATTGACATTTGCAAAGTGGCAAAGCAGCGAATGAGTCAATGTACACAGTATATGTATGAGGTAGTAGTTGATGTTGTTGTAGAGGCAAAAAGTGGCATATGCAGTAAGGCACATTGGGCATCCCTAAATAAGACCGTTCAGAGCACACTGTATATGTACCAGCAGTGGTGTAGATATTAGAGTAGTGTAAATAAATGTAAACAGTAGTAATTACATGTAAGCAGTAGTAATAAAAGTAAACAGTATTAATAAATGTAAACAGAGAATGTAAACAGTATTATGATTATAGGCAGTGATGTAATACAGACATTAGTGCAAGTATGAGAAGTAGTGCAAACTGTATGAGCACATGACCGAGAGTTTAGTGAAAACCCGTTTGATGACACAGAGTCTAGTGTTAAAAACTTTGTGTTGAGTGATAATATGTGAGAAAGTTTTAGTGTTAAGGCAGTTCAAATGGGAGGGGAGGCAGAGCAGGCAGAGTGTTTAGCATTCTGACTGCCTGATGAACAGAGCTGTCTCTCAGTCTGCTGGTTCGAGCCTGGAGACTCCTCAGTCTCCTTCCTGATGGCAGCAGTCTGAAGCAGCTGTGTAGTGGGTGTGTGGGATCACCTGCCATGCGGTGGGCTTTCCGAGTGAGGCGTTTGCTGTGTAAGTCCTGCAGTGAGGGCAAGGAGGTGCCCACGATCTTCTCAGCTGCTCTCACAATGCGCTGGAGGCTCTTGCGGCAGGATGCAGTACATGCACCAAACCACACAGTGATGCAGCTGGTCAGGACACTTTCTATGGCACCTCTGTAGAAGGTGCTCATGATGGGGGTTGAAGCTCCAGCCCTTTAAAATATACAATGTTGAAGATATGGTTGATGCAAACTTTTATCCTGCTATAAAAGACTGTGAATACTATAATGAAGAAAAGTTTAATGACATCAATATAACAAATGGAGATCTCTCTATTATTCACATCATTTACAGAAGCAAAACTGGAAGGACGTGTATATTGATGATGTTAACAGATCATATGATGAATTTATGAACATTTTAGAAGCTCTGTATGAAAAGAATTGTGTGCAAAGAAATCGTAGAAAAAGAAATATTGTTGACCAACCTTGGATGACTAAAGGGTTGAGAAATGCTTGTAAAAAAAAAATAACTTGTATTTATGTTTCTTAAAAACGAGAACACAACAAGCTGAAGAAAAATATAAAAAATATAAAAATAAATTGGTAATGATTATAAGAAGATGCAAGAAAGAATACTATAGTGATTTATTAAACAAGAGCAATGGTGACACTAAAACAACATGGCGAGTAATAAATGATGTTCTAAAAAGTCATAAAGCAAAAACGAACATTGCAAAATATTTTGTGAAAGATGACAAAGAAATACATGATGAGAATGATATCGTAAATGAATTTAATCAATATTTTGTAAATATTGGATCAAGCCTTGCAGCTAAAATACCAAAAGTAGATAATAAGGTGTGTCATTCAATTAAAAGTTGCACCAACAGTATTTTTCTTAGTGGAACTAACAAAGAGGAAATTATGAAAATGGTAAAAAATCTCTCAGACAAGAGATCAAAAGACTGGGTGGACATGGATATGATGTTCGTAAAAGAAATAATAAGTTATGTTATTGAACCGTTTACATATATATGCAATTTATCTTTTTCAACAGGAATATTTCCAGATAACATGAAAGTAGCAAAGGTAATTCCTCTTTTTAAAAATGGTGATAAATGTGTATTCAATAATTATAGGCCAATATCCTTATTACCACAGTTCTCAAAAATTCTAGAAAAACTATTTGTGACCAGATTGGATCAATTTATTGATAAACAAAATATTTTAAGTAGCAGTCAGTATGGGTTTAGAGAAAAAAACTCTACATCAATGGCTCTCATGGATTTAATGGAACAAATAACTAATGCTGTCGATCATAAACAGTACTGTGTTAGTGTTTTTGTTGATCTAAAAAAAGCATTTGATACCATTGACCACACCATTCTCCTTGAAAAACTAAATAAATATGGTATTAGAGGACCAGCATTACAGTGGGTATCTAGCTATTTGAAGGACAGGAAACAGTTTGTGCAAATAAATGATGTTAGATCTGACCTCCGTGATATCACTTGTGGAGTTCCTCAGGGTTCTGTGCTTGGACCAAAGTTATTTATTTTATATGTGAATGACTTGGTAAATGTGTCAGGACTACTTAAATGTGTTCTTTTTGCCGATGACACCACATTTTTCTGTTCGGGTAATGACATAAAACAGATTTTGGATATGATGAAAACAGAATTTATAAAAATACAAACTTGGTTTAAATTAAACAAATTATCTTTGAATTTAGATAAAACTAATTACATGATATTCAGTAACAAAAAGAGAATTGTTGATGACGATCCATTTGAAATTGAAGATGTTGTGATCTGTAAAGTGAGTGAAGTGAAGTTTCTGGGTGTTATCATTGATGACAAACTGATAATAATAATAATAATAATAATAATGAATTCAATTTATAACGCACTTTTCATTAGTGAAAATCTCAAAGTGCTACACACATTGAATGCTACACACATTCATACACCGGTAGCGGCAGACCACCATGCAAGATGCTTTCCAGTCCTTGTGTAAATTCCATTAAAAAAAATAGCTTGATCAATTGCAGTACTGTATAAAGTCAGGGATTTTTTAATTGATAAAGCTCTGCATATGTTGTATAACACAATCATTGCTCCACATTTAATCTATTGTATTGAGGTTTGGGGAAAAGCGTGCAAAACTATTACAAAGCCTGTTTTTATTTTACAAAAGAGAGCTGTAAGAGTAATCACCAGAAAACATTTCAGTCACCCATCAAACACTTTGTTTCTTCAGCTAAACTTATTGAAATTCCAGGAATTGGTAGAATATAGTATTTTATCAGTTATGTATAGGGCTCATAATAACACATTACCTTTAAATATCCAAAGAAATTTTATAAAAAGACAAAGTTATTACAATCTCAAAGGGACAGAGATATTCATCAAACCACAATTCAGAACCAGCTTAAAGGGACGGTCTACCTCAATTCAGGGAGTTCGATTGTGGAATGCTCTGGAGAGTGATGTTAAAAATGCAAAATCAATGTATACATTTAAGAAAAAGGTCAAAAAGGACTTGCTCAAAAACTATATATGATGTAACTTAGTGTGTTTGTGTATTACACTTATGTTGTACTTATGATGTAGCTTAGTGCGTTTGTGTATTACAGTTAGAAAAATTAAGTAGAGTTATTCATTTTGTGACGTAGTTTGTGTATTACAGTTAGAAAAATTAAGTAGAATTATTCATTTTGTGATGTAGTTTGTGTATTACAGTTAGAAAAATAAGTAGAATTATTCATTCTGTGATGTTGCTTGAAGGTTATCATTGGTTGAACAAACTGTGAAATAAGGGGCAGATATAATAAGATTTCATCTTCTTTCTGCTCCCTTCATTTTATCCTACTTGTATTCTTGCATCTGATGAAACTGTCTTGTATTGTTCTTTTAAATGAATGAATAAACATCAAATCATATGCTTTTAATGGTAATCAGTTAAAAGCATCATATCTCTGTTGTTCAGAACCACCTGGGACTCAATTTTATATACACTTTAGACATTCATTCATAAACATCCTCATAAAAGTCACATATAGGGAATGGAATGAGCACTATGGTTATGGGTGGCGGGATGACATCACTCTCGCCCCCATGCCTATGCTCACTCAACATTATGCATTTAGACAATAAGGGCCTGGGTTAGAGTTGGAGTGGAGGGGAAACTGGTACAATGCCAGCCTTTGCTCCTTCTCTTTCCTTTTTAAAGGGGACCTCAGATGGTTTTTTTTAATTTTTATGGTATTTCTGTGGGCTATCCAGACCCTATTCCTTCAATTTAATGCACAAAATAATTCTTAGATAATCAATTATACCCTTTTTAATTCTGCCATTTTTAACTTTCGTTTTGAACGACCGGTTTCTGATAGAAGTTCTGAAGTCCACGCCCTTCAACGATCTGTTTACGCCCTCTGTAACAGCCAGTATCTGTAATGTGTTGTTGTTTTAAAATTAGCTCTTTTTTTATTACTCATTTGACTTACTGTTAGTGCTAGCTTAAGATAACTTACCGAAACCCGTCTGAGCGCGCCGCAATTTGCTGCTCCTTTTAGCATGAGACCACCAGTTTCACGTGGCGATTTTGGGAGTTATCGCTGTTCCAGTCAAGACAACACAAAGTTCACCAAGTGTCTCCCGTAAATTAATCCGTAAGGAGAAGGTCCTCGCTGCTGCGAGGCTCCTGTGAGGCTTCAGTGAGGCTGTACAGTTGAAGCTCCGCTCCATCGCGCCAGAAGAGGGTCCCGTCGCAACCGGTCTCTACGCCGGGGGTATGCTCGTTTAATTTTTGCCGGCGGCGCGTTGGGAGAGATCGCAAATACACTAAAAATTGAACTAAAACATAAAAATAACAATTATACTTTATTTATAAAGCCATTTAAAAAACCACAGCTGCAACAAAGTGCTGTACACATGAAATTAATAACATATAAACAAAAGATGAGATGAAATCATGAAAAACAACAGTCATGTGTTTAATACAGAAGTGGGTTGAGCCTAACATGGGGTTGCTAGGTGAGGGGCTGGACTCAGGTTGGGGTGGGTTGTCCTCTCGCTTGTGACGTCACAAGCGAGATTGATTTCCAGTTTATTTCAAAAACGAAACCTATATTATCACAGTAAAATAAATCTACTTAGAGTAAATAAACCACTGGGTGCATTTTTTTGGCCTTAGGACTGTTTTTTTATGAAGTAAATACCCAAAGTTGAGTAAAAAAACATTAAAAAGTGAATTTTGAATGTGTGGTCCCCTTTAAGTACACTTTACAACAACATTCACCAACAGTACATTTGGGGACGGGGGTGTGTGTGTCGGGGTCTTGATTTGTTAATTTCAATTTTATTTATTTGTGTATT
>JBBPBX010060012.1:8111-21577 GCA_038048925.1 Garcialebias charrua
GCTAAAAATTTCTGGATTTGAATGAGCAACTGCTCAAAGTCTCTAGATCTTTACATGAGGGATGCCTTGTCAACTATGACACAAAACAACACATTTTGAACTTAGTAATTATAATAATGAATTACATTTTCTATTTTGATTATTAAATTAGTCATAGGTTAGTGCTCTAAAAAAATTGTATTTTGTTTAAAGGCTAAATGTTGCATTATATCTAATACTAATGACAATTAATACTGTACTTCTCATGCATGAAAAACTTAATGTTTTTAAACAAGTCAAATAAAAACCTCAATGCTCAGCTTTCTTAAGAGGGAGATGGATAAAACCCTTAAGGATAAATTATGTTTTATTAAAACGCACAATGTTGGGAAAATCTATTTGTATGCACTCATTTTGAGTTAAAAGTTGTGTAGTCCACCTTTGGTGCTTATCTGGGACAAAAACAAGCTCACTTTTGCACAAGCACTGGTGGACAACAGGATGTCTACTGTAGCGTGTCCTGTAACAACACCTCACCTCGTCAGGTGGTGGGTAAAGAGCAAACAGCTCGGGAAGCCTGTTTTCCTGCCGCGCCTCCTGATTCAAGCGATCAAGCTCCTCGTGGCTGTTGAACGCCAGCAAGCTCTCCACTCTCTGGTCCGGGGTCAGACTCCGCAAGTTGAAGTCAGACGAGGTCAGTGTGCGACCAGACTCGTCCGTTAACCCCGCTAGGCTAGGAGGCTTGATTTGGGGAAGAAATTGAGAGAGAAAAAAGGTTAGGTTGAAGCGGTGGTTCAGGTTGGAGTAGTATCATAAACACAGAAATCACATGGAAGATAAATATCTAGAAAAACTGGAAATTTGGGGAACACGGAACATTTTCTTTTTCTTAGTCTAGACAACAGGATTAAATCAGGTGTGGAAAAGAATGTGTTTTACACCTCGCTCTTAACCTAAAACAACAGAATTATAACCTTTAATTGAAAACCCTTTAATTGCTCTTTTAAAGTGGTGTTTAATATTTTGGGATGTGCATTGATATGATATCAATGCACACAGCACACATTTCTACTGCAACACAAACAATGAAATACAAAAAAATAATAATCTGGGGTGGGGGGGCACTGGGGGGGCCAATCAGATGGCTGGGGGGGCACTGGCCCCCCCTCTAGATCCGCCCCTGTTGATATCCATTGTCAAAATGGGAGGAAACAGGACGATTTGCATGGAAACTGGAAGAGCAAGGAGAGTTTATTTGGCTTTCAAGGACTAAATGAATGAAATCTTTATTTTAATTTTTTTATTTAACATTTAACATCCATAAGCATGCAAAAGCATTGCATCACCATGATACACACCAAGTGAAAAATGCAGACTCCACAATTCCGTTGGCAGGAGACAAAATAAACAGCTCAGAGGCGTTTATGATGTCTGGATTGTCTCGTTCTGACCTTGAGACCAAAAAAAAAAAGTCTCCTGAGAATATCTGAACATGGCTCACTTCATGTACAAAACACAAGATAAGCTACTTTAAAATGTTTCACTTATGCTTAATAAGTTATAGAACTATCCCCACTAAGGGCTTTTATCTGGTATCACATGCATCCTTAAAATGAATTAAATTAGCATTTTTATTGATTAGGATTTTGCAGATAAATCACACAAAAGTTACCCTGTTGTTCAAAATATAAGTTTAGTGCACATAAAATATGGGTAAATGAGTTGTGCCTCCCCCGTTTGTGTTTAAAATTATTAGCTGAACGCGTTTTGCCATCCAAGACCATCAAACAGGCTCGCAGCTTGACAAACAGCCAGAACTGACCCAGAGCTGCAACCACCCTGGAGAACAAACTTGCTATGCTGCATATTCTGTTGGACAAAAATAAAAAGCTGCATTGATTATACAATGAATTCCCCTATATGATTATGCAGATGAGCTCAGAGACCTAATTATTAACACCCGCCACCCCTCACTGAAGAATTTTCAGAGTAAAACAAAATAATTTGTCCTATAACGTTATAGCTTTTCTTCAGACATGCTGTGCTGTTTTGAAAACTTGCAATAAAACCACTGCGATACCACAATATGGTGGCGCAACACTAAGTTTTCACAAACATTATGACTTTTTTTTTTAAAATTTCCCATGAAAAGAACGTACTGTACTTTCTGTCGTACACGTCCCACCGCCAAATAAGTCGCATCAGTCAAAATATGTGTAATAAAGTGGAAAAATGCATAAATACGTTGCTTCGCTGTATAAGTCGCTTCTACGTATTATGTGTCACCACTGACCACCTGGACACATGGGCCGGTGCTGTGCCAAAAATCGATTGGCTGCCAAATGGCAGCCGCGGGAGCGTGCATGGGAGGGCTTTAACATGAACTTAACAAGATTAACACTTAAAAACAATTATTTGTTTGCTTGACATTATAGCAAAGGTGTGTCTCAATTAAACTTTTCCTTAATAAATGCACTATATTGGTCAAATCAGCTGCATTTCAAAAATCGATTCGCGGAAGCGGAAACGCTCCGAGGGAGGACTCGCTGTGCATTCCTTCGAATTTTTACAAGATAACCATCTTAATATATACATATATAATATAATATAATATAATATAATATATATATATATATATATTTGCTCGACATTATAGTAAAGGTGTGTCTCAGTTGAACTTTTCCTTAATAAATGTACTTTAATGGTCAAATCAGCTGCATTTCACCTGGGCGACGCAGCAAATTACATCTGATTTTAATGTTTGCTCCATGAGTTCCAGAGTGAGACGAAGGTGGCTTGGTATGGCAAACCAAGTGTCTCATTAATAGCCACTTTTACCTATTAATGAGACACTTGGCTTGCCATATTACTCAAGGGCCGTCTAGTGGCTGAAAATGGTAGTGCTCAATATTTTCCATGTCAGAATGAATTAAATCATCAGACCTCTGCCAAAAATTGGGTTATAAATAAGCATATGGGGAACATAAATAAGTCGCTTTGCCGTAAGTCGCATGGCATGCAAATTTATGCAAAAAGGTGTGACTTATACGGCAAGAAGTATGGTACAGTATCCTTTTTTTTAACCTATTCTTTTCAGAAATACATGGAAACACGTGGAATTGTTCAGAAGTAGATCCAAATTATTGAAAAAGATTAACAAAAAAAATTCTATAGCCGTCTTGTTAATTGATAAATGATTATATTTTAGGCATAAGTTAAAAGTGAAATCTCTCCTATTGAGAGACTAAACAACGGGGTATGGCATAACTGCACTGCTCACTTGCTGCACAATCGGAACATTCCCCTTTCGCCACCCTCTCTTCTTGTCTCTTTCACTCCCATCATCCATCAGAATCACATCCAGGCGTTCACACTACAGGGCAGGACTGACCGAGCATCCACCCATAGTGAAGCTGCGCCTGGTTCAGGCTTCAAGAGACCATCGCACCACAAACCCGGGGCTTTTGTCAAAGCAGATTGGCCCAAAGCTATTAGGACAATAGTGCCGTTCTTCCTGTTCCTCTGGCACCCCCTCTCTCTGGCAGACAGATGATGGGAATCCTGCAGCCGTAATAGGAGGGCTTTTGGGTTTGGGTGATTAACCAGAACTAGCAAACATGGAGCAACACAAGAGGGGCAGCAAGGGCTGAGCCGAAGGTGGGATTGATGCTGATTGGCTGTTGGGAGAAAACTAGAGAGGGCATGAAGTGACCTGTAGCGCAGAACTTCATATAAATATTAATTATCTGTTTGTTGCTTGCACATTACTCGAAATTTGTGCAGTGAGCAATTAGGAATCTGGTTAAACATCAACAGTGAGAGGGTGAAGTCTTAAATTTTCACTTTTAGCTCTGTGCACGCCAATCTGATTAAACTTAAAAGAGCCACAAGTGGCACTGAGGAGAGAGTGATGTGAATAACAACACAAAACAACACACTGTTGTGTTCAGTTTTAAAGCACCCGCCCCCTCACATTTCACAGTCGTGTCTCTCAGGCCTTGATCAGTATGGACTGCCATACTGCGCTGGCTGGAGTGTCCTCTGCGCACAAAGGAGACTTTTTAAATAAGCTCAGCCTGTTGGCATCCATGCACTAAGTGGGTTTTCTTGCTCTTTTAAAGCGCTGTTTAATATTTTGGGATGTGCATTGATATCCATGTGTCACAATGGGAGGAAACAGGATGATTTGCATGGAAACTGGAAGAGCAAGGAGAGTTTATTTGGCTTTCAAGACCTAAATGAATGAAATCTTTATTATTTTTTATTCAACATTTAACATCCCTAAATTTAAGTTTTATATCATTATTCCTCCATTTCTGTGGCACAAAATTAACTAAATATGTGGCATAATATGGTAATGTGCAACAACAAGCATATTATCAGAACATAGAACCAATTTGTTTCAGAACTTTGTTAGTGTTTCGCCTTATTTGTTAATGTGTTTTGCACCTCAAAGCCACCGTAGTTCTGACATTAAAACCAAAATATTTAGATTAAATAAACATGCAATGATAAATTAACAGTGGTGTAAAGGTTTATGATCGAGGCCCTGCTCAGACTCGACATTAGCTTGTCAATCTGGACAGAGCTAAACTCAATTCCTCCAAACAGATGAAATTCAAAAAGCCATTTGCAACAGGTGAGATATTAACTGCTCACAACCTTTCCACAGAACTTCACTTTAAACAAACTGAACAATCCCTTAAACACAACACCATAGATATATTTAAAAAATCACTGCTTAAATTTCCTATTCATCACAGAAAAACACACATTCAGAGAGTGACTTGTGTTGCTTACTGGTTTGTCTTTGTTTTGCGGTTGAACGTCAGACTCAAAAATTTGTTTCTGAAGATTTTTATTTAGGCCAGTTCGCTCTGAGTACGTGATCCAGCCATCCCCCTGACACCTTCACACACACGCACACATACACACACACACGGAGACAAAAGTCAAGCAAACTCAAGAAACTACATGTCTAGCGACAATAAAAACACATCTACACCAGTAATCAGCCACAGAATATTACACAGAGGTCTCAGTAAATATAGACAGATGGAAATCTGTATTGACATGATTAGAGGAAACAAAGGTAGCCGTTACCTTCTGGTGACTATGAGCCACGGCTGTGTGTAGCTCTTCACACAGTCTCTTACGTGTGAATCTAAATCCACTCTGTTAAAAAATAAATAAATAAATTACAGTGAGTCAAATATGTGTGCAGGCATCCACAGTCTCATAAGACCTTTAAATTCTGCTCATCCCAATCTGTAACTCATGGTCAAGTTAATGAACATTCAGATGTCCTGAATAAACTAAGATAGCACACAGTGATGAAATAGTTTTAGAATAAATGAAGGCTATCAGATTTAAATATTCTGCTGAAGTATTTTTCCAAATATGTGTGAAACTGCACGTATTTCCCTGCAGCATATAAAAAACCACATGAATAAGGCAGCTGTTGCCAATTTAAACAATGTTATTACATTACATATTATTTACACATATTTACACATATTATATTTATTTGTTTATTGTTTACACAAATTTATATTATTTATACACATTTACATATAATTATTACATATTATTATTACATTAAAATGCTATAATGAACAATGTCTTGGATGCCACTTGATTGTTGATACATGCTGCTGATCTCATGTTGCTACGTTTATTCGTACTCACCTGCTCACACAGACTCATGTTCGTGCTGCTGTTCGGTGTATTGTTTTTGTACTACTAGTGCTTAGCGTATTTTTAGTTTAACATATTTCTTAGTTCATATCTTAGATCTTATAACTGCTTTTCGTTACAATTTATACTTTTATTGGATGCGACTGGGACCCTGTGTACACAATTTTGTTCCACCACATGTGGTGCGTATGACAAATAAAGAAACTTTGACTTTGTTATTATTTTATATCAGTCAATCTTTTCCTTTACAAAAAAGAGTTTAGAAGAAGTTAATTTCATTTAAACATTTTCAGCCTGAAACCCACCCGTCCTCTGGGACCGAGTGCCGGACGGTGCGTCGCTCCCTCTCCACCTGCTCCACTTGCAGGTCATCGTCGGGAAAATCTCCAAGTTCGTTCATCAGAGCCCTGTCTTCGCTTCGTAACTGTGACATCAAGAACTCCTCTAGGTCCAACGGCTCCACCGCTTCGTTGGCCAGAGGCTGAGGAGTCAAGAAGAGGTGGGATCAGAACATCCAGCAATGAAATACTCATCCTCTTATACCACTATGCAAAAAACTCAGGACAGTGTTAGTTTTACTATTTTATGCTTATGTCTATTATTATATGTTTCAGTGTTTCAATGTTTAGATGTTTACTGTTGCACCGAGGGACTGAGAGAAACGCAATTTCGGTCCTGTGTATGTCCTGTACAGTACATATTGCAGATCTGACAATAAAGTTGACTTTGACTTTGACTTTGAATATCAGAAGAATCAAACATCCAAACTGAGCACTCAAGCAAAGAATGATTTAAAGGTCTCGCATTTCTTGAAGTAATGCTTATCGCCCGCCGCCTTTCATTTCAGAGTTTTAATCCAAGATCATCTTATGATGAGAAATGACAGAGTTATAGCGGTTTTGGTCAAAAATGACTTCATGTTCTCATGTGTTGTGCAAGGTTTAATTTGATCTGTTGGAATACAGTAGTCCCTCGCTACTTCGCAGTTTGACGTTCGCGACTCGCTCTCTTGGTTTTTTAATGACTGTCAACTTTAAATATTGCTCACGTGATTGGGACGGAATGGGATAAAAAGTTACTGAAAAATATATACTTTGGACGCAAAAAGGCGCCGTCATTTTGTAGTTTTCTTTCAATATGCCTACACTCTAAAGCCGGCCAAAAGAACTACACTACCCAGAAGATGACGTAACCTTTGAGATTGTCAGGCATACTGTCCTGTATAGCCATTTTTGTGTAGGCGAAGTTTAGCTGTGGAGACCTTGAATTGGACTCACTAAAAGTTAATGAGTTGTAGATGAACATCCAATAATTGCTTGCAGAGACTTTCACTAGAATCTCTCCGGTGGTCGGATCTGGGGGTGGGTGAGTGGTTCGTCCTGTTTGGGTGGCCCTGGGGACTCTGTGCTCGGGGTCCTTCTTGGGGTCTTGGGCTCTGGTCCCCACTTTGTCTGCCTCTGTTCTTGGGGGGCGGATCTCTGATGCTTCACGGTCGCTATTGAATGTTCCATTAGAGAAGCTTTATACACTTATGCATGCTCACAACCACACACAAATAGATGGGATGTATATGTAGATATCATATGTAGATATGTAGATGGGTATGTGACTGACTATGAATGTATATGTGTGTATATATAGATATATATATATATATATTTGTAGGTATACGTATATATATTTATAGAAATCTACTGCAAAGTCATGAATGTTATGTGTCTTTTTTTATGCACATGTGTTTTGTTGCTGTGTTCTGTCATGTACTTTGCAGGATTGCAGATGGCGGTTGGGTGTGTTTGCCTTGTGCTCTTTTTGTGGATATTTGTCTTGTAGTCTTAATTTCCGTCTTTCCTTTCTTTCTATCAAAAAAAATTCATAATGGTGTGAAGAGGATGGCTGTAAGGTGAGAAGGGAGGCCATCTATAAAAAAAAATAATAATAATAATAATAATCTGTCCAGTGGTTAATAAGATAAACAGGGCTGACGCCAACAGTGTGTAACAAGTGTTACATCTTTGTTTAAAACAAGGATGTAACACAATGTGTAAGGCTAAGAGTACCGTATGTGTTGGGAATAACTCAGCTACAACCACGACAAACTTCAGCTCCAGTTTAGAGTCATTTTTCTGCTGACTAATGTTGATTAGATGTGACGTCACCTTGTATCAGGTTGACTCCAGAAGTCACTGAGTTGTAAATGTACATTTGATGCTTACTTTCAGAAAGTTTCATTTAAACTTATGGTTGAAAAGATATTTTGCTAACAGACAGGAGTTGACTATAGCAAAGTTTGAAGAACTAGTCTCATCCATTAATACACACAGTATGTGCTGAAGATGACTCAGCTAGTATCACACCAAAATTTAGCTCAACATCTGTCACATAAGTTGAGTTTTAGCCATGTTTGAGTTAGCTTGGTGTGGTGGCCATTTTGACTTGGGTTGACTCCAGACGTTTGAGTTGAAGATGTGATCACGGTTTCAGTAAAGAGTTTGCCAATGCTACAGACACCTTGATATACACAAACAAAACGTGCACCTTCAGCGGATGGCAACAATGGGAGGTCCAAAGTGGAAAAATTGCATAATTTTCTGGGAAAATGTGTCATAAATGTTTAATACCAGTACGTATTACAACATCTTTCACTAAACAGAAAGCATGCAATATTGTCTGATGAATCTGAACTGAGAATCTACACCAGCATATTGTCTGATGAGATGAGCAAAAAAAATTCCCACTTCAACAAAACGAAGGAAAAAAAAAAACCTTTAGGGCTTGTGGATGATAAGTTTATACAGTCCTGTGTTTAACCTAAGAACCCTCACATGGAACAGAAAGCTGTAACAAAGTCAGCTCCAGACATGTCGATACCCGATTATTTTCTAATACCATGTCTTGGAGCAAAACACACAAGCGCAGACAAAAATAGAAACTGGAACTCTGCAGTTCAGACGAGATTTTTTTTTTTCCCTCACCTATTTTTAGATAGAAATCTGAAATTATACATTATGTATTGGCAGATCAAATATAAAGCTGTGCTTATCTTTATGCACAGTGGAAATCTACATCTTAGAGCAGTGGATACAGTTAGCATCAACAACATACTGTATGGCAAACACAATCGTGCTTAAAGAAGTGAGTTTGTCCGATAAGAAAAAACAAAATAGCCCAACTGATAAGATGCACATCCTTTTTGTGAGGCAAGCTGGTTAAAAAAAAAAAAAGAGGAACCTGGACAGAGCAGGTGTTTCTGCAGGAAGTGGCAGCAAACTGGCAGATCTCCAATCTGATTAAAGGCTGCAGAGAAAAGTTTAGAAGGCAATGCACAAGGAAAATAAGGACAATCTGCATGCAACTAAACATTTAGAAGGTTAATCATGCTCATATTCATAAATATATAAAAATGAGTTTGAGGTGTGTGTGTGTGTGTGTGGAGGGGGGTGTAGAACATCCATTATGACCACGGACGGGGTGTGAATTTCTGCAGCAACAACATGAGTCACTGATGCGCTCAACTTTTGAAAGCAGAGCAAATTCCAGCTGCTTTTAGACATGTTTTTGCACATTAGTGCAAACCCCGAAGCACATTTTTTATTTTCCTCCATTCAACACACAAGTAAGAAAACAGTATGATAAAAGGGAACAAGTGTGCCATTGTAAACAACAGATCTGTTTGATGGCTGAGGTGTAAACTTGAAAACTAACAAAACCTCAGCAGGGACGTCGTGTGTCTTCTTTGGATCGGAGCACAGCGTCTTTTTCTAGTTTTACACTGATCTGAGAAAAAAAATAAAAAATAATAATCCATGTACGCTTCTGATGCTGCTCTGCAGAGTCATCAGAGAGGCCAGTGGGGGGAAACTAAAATTCCCTGCCAAATCAAATGCCAGCATTTTTATCAGCTTACTCAACAATGAAAACTATTATTCCAAAGCATGACAGAGTGGAAATACGCATTGCATACCAAGTGATGACTTGAATCAATATTATGATAAAAGACAGTTTCCTGAAGGGTCATTAACAACTGAAGTTGATTTTATGCATTCATTTTCTGTAGAAACATACGTTCTTGTTAAAAACAAGGTAAATCATCCAACACATCCTTCCGCTGTCAATGTGCAGAGGCAAGAATCGAGCCAGGAGAGATGATAGACATGCAGGAAGTCAAGACAATCAATGTTTCTACAACAGAACAGCCATTTTCAGTCTCAATCTCAATTGTTACTAAGCTTATTTTCAGTTTTAAATGCCGGTGCTCAAACCGATATCGTAGACTTACCCTGCTGACAAATGAAAAGCGCACTATAAAAAAGGAAGTGTACAAAATGGCGCACTCCGGATATAGGAACCTACACAACCATGTGTTTTACTGACGCTGAATGCTTTTTGCTGAATCTGTGTCACAACCCAGCACACAGATCCTGTTTGTCTTCAGCTTCATGTTCCTAGAAGGTAAAAAAAGTTTGGTAGAGCTGAGGGCGAAGCCGAAGCAACCGAAGCAAACGATTGGAGGGGGGCGATCGTCGCTCAGAATTAAATAATTAAATAAAGCTTGAAACGCAGCTTCATGCCTAGCGCTTTACAGCTTCAAGGCAAAAAAATTTTTTAAAGGAAGTGACAACACTAAAGGAGTCCCTCCGTCAAACAGCGTTGCAACACACAGGAACAGAAAGTACATGCACGTGTATTACACAAACACAGACTCAACACAAGGCTTTTCATGTCTCACTCTTTCATGCAACATTTGGAATTTCAAGCATAGCTGCAGAAAATAAAAAAAAACATAACATGAGGCACGACTGCTGAATAATACGAAAATACCATCCCACAGATTATAGTATTAAAGCTCCTCTCTCCCATCCCAAATCCAGACATATTAAAGATTTGCCTCTGTAAGCTGCAAGGTAAGCAGACCCATCCAGAGCCAGTCAGCAGCAAAGGCAATGACCCATTTCCCAAGCAGGTTAGAGATTAACAGTCTGAGATGTTCGTGGTGCAGGATGGTGGCTCCAGGTACTGCTACTCCAATTTTAAGATCATTTCTTGGTAAATATTTTAAAAACTTTAAGCTACATCACACAGCAACTAAATTAAAAGCTTATGAAAACATTGAGGGACAAAAATTAAGGGTGACAGAACAAGAATTAAAAAAAAAAGACAAACTAGGAAAATAAAATACTAAAAGATAAAAGAGACATTCAGAGGGGACCTAGTCTGAGCATCGAATCACCGTGCATCATTGTGTCTGCCTGACTACAAACAGAAGGAACCACTCTGCATGTCTGCTAGGCTTCAGCTGAGGAGGGGGGAAAAAGAACAGGCGAGAAATCATTCTTTGACTCACAGGAATTTAGAGGGATTCGTTTTCCAAACCAAGTAAAAACAAAGCATGTTAATCCAAAAAGGATTTCTGAGTGGATGCTGAGTTCAAGGAACAACAACCACGCCACTCACCTCAATGTGAAGGGGAGACATGCTGCTCCAGAACTCCTTGAAGGGGATAGGGCGCAGCCACATTCACCCTGTAAAATCGAGTAAAGGTACTCTGCGACGTCCAGAAGGCCGCATGGCATATACTGTCCCAACGGTACCCCCGTCATGGCAGCAAATGAGGTCGACATGCCCCTCGTAGAGTGGCACTTCACTCCTAGTGGCCGGTCCTGCAAGGCATAAGCTTTGGATATCAAATCCACAACCTAGTGTGCCAGTTGCTGCTTAGAGAGTGCCTGACCGGTCCGTGGGCCAGCGTAGCACACAAAAAGGCCATTTGTCCTCCGGATGGGCGTTGTAGCGGCCACGTATGCCTCAAGGGCACCGGGGTCAAACCGGGCAAGATAGAGCGGTTGGGTACTACCGGCTGGCAGGGACACTTTAGGCAAAAATGCCACATCAGGCCACAGTATGACACCTGAGCCATCAGGGTTCCATCGGCAGCAAGATTTGGCCAGTGAAAGAGCCTACAATTCCCCCACATGTTTCACGGAAGCCATTGCCAAAATAAATGCCGTTTTCATTGAGAGCCATTTGAGGTCCGCAGACGCCAGGGGCTCAAATGGGGGGGGGGATCGAAGAGCCTCAAGCACCAGGGAAAGGTCCCATGCTGGCACCACAGGGCGTTTGGGTGGATGCAAATGCAGAGCACCTCTCAAAAACAGTGCAACGTCCTTGTCTCGGCCTATCGAACAACCATTCAGGCCGATATGCCAATGAGAAATGGCAGCCACATACACGTTCAAGGTAGATGGGAGCCGTCCTTGATCCAGTAACGCTTGCAGGAAGGTCAGTATGTCAGAGACTGAACACCATACTGGATCCTGCCCTTTATCGCGGCACCAGGTCACAAAGGCCGCCCACCTATTAGTATATATGGCCTGCATGGATGGCGCCCACACATTAGCCATCGTATGTCCTACCGGCCCGGTGTATCCAGAATATATGGCCTGCATGGATGGCGCCCACACATTAGCCATTGTATGTCCTACCGGCCCGGTGTATCCAGAAAACGTGGGCCCCGGCTCTGCAGGGGCCAGACCCAGAGTTAGAGTCGGTCCGGTTCCGGGTGCAGAACCCGACCCTCCATCTGGGAAAGAAGGTCCGTTCTGGAGGGGAGACGCATCGGCGAGCCAAAGCCGAGTTCGCGCAGCAGAGGGAAACAAGTCCTTGCTGGCCAGAAGAGGGCCACCAGCAGAACCTTGTGCCCTTCCTGACAAATCTGTAGGAGGGTCTGAAAGATTAGGTTGAAGGGTGGAAAGGCATAAAGGAGGGTCCGGGGCCAGACGTGCGCCAGCGTCTCGTGGCCCGGAAGGCCGCCATTGCCCAGAGAGAACCAAAGGGGGCAGTGAAATGCGTCCCTTGAGGCGAAGAGGTCCACGTCCGCTCTGCCATAGACCGTCCAGATCCTTTCCACCACCTCGTCATGAAGCTTCCACTTTCCCGGGAGTGGCTTCTGACAGGACAGAGAATCTGCTGGCACGTTCTATGGCCCCGGGATGTAAGCTACCCGGAGGCTGGCCAAGCATGGAGCAGCCCAGGTCAGAAGATGCCGCGTCAAACACAATAGGGGGCTGGAAAGCGCTATATAAGTAAGCTCCATTTACCATTTAGTTTCCTTGACCTGGTTCCCCCCTGGTGGTCGATGTAAAAAACCACAGTGGTGTTGTCTGACTTCACCAGCACATGCTTCCCCCGCAAGCCTGGAAGGAAGCTCCGAAGGGCCAGAAGCACGGCTTGTAGCTCCAAGACATTGATGTGCTCTGTGCACTGTCTTTGGGACCATGTCCCCTGTGCCATGTGACCTTGCCAGCTGGCACCCCAGCCCGTGGAGGATGTATCCGTAAACACAACCTCCCGATGGCACGGGAGGAAACTGAGCGGGACCCCCGCTGTCATAAACAACCTCACCCTCCATTGGGATAGAGACTTGAGGCACTGAGGGCCCACCCAAAGTCATCTGAGGCGATGAGTGTTGCGAGAGGCGTCCAAATTCAAGCTGGTCAGCCACATGTGAAGGGGTCTCAGCGATAGTAGCCCCAAGGGCACCACGGCGGATGCAGCCGTAAGCATCCCTAGGAGTTGAAGGTACCTCACCAGAGGCGGTGTCATACCGCACCTGAAGTCTGGGAGCAAGGTCAATATATTGTCGACCCGCTGGGGTGACAGGTGAGCAGTCATTGAAATAGAATCCAAGGCAATTCCCAAAAAGATGGTCTCCTGAGAGGGAGTCAGATTGCTCTTCCCCAGGTTCACCTGCAAACCCAAGCCTCCCACATGCTGGAGTACCAATCGGGTAT
>JBBPBX010060013.1:6315-21577 GCA_038048925.1 Garcialebias charrua
TATATATATATATATATATATATATATATATATATATATATATATATATATATATGTATATATATATATATATAGAGAGAGACAACGAGAGAGAGACTTCTCTTTAAAAACTTTCAGCTCTGCAAATGTCTTCAAGAATAGACTATATGCCACGGACTTCCGTTCCAGCACCTCCACAGTCATTGCACAGACGGCGCACTTCCGGTTAGCGCGAAAGACACAAACATAAATGACTAAATACAATTAATAAAACATCTGCATACACACCAATAATAACTCTATACACATATAAATCCATATAAAATTATGGCGATGTTCCCCCTACGGATAGCCGTGATAAATGTTTGCTGAAACCCCCCACGGAACAGCTGTTCCCACCGGTGGGCGGACACAACGGAACTCACATGTAGTGCCGGTAGCGCGCAGCCGCTTCCCGTTTCGGGTTGTTGTCATGGTCTGCTACTAGGAGCTAACGCTAACAACAACGGAGGTGGATGGGAACCGGAAGTGGCGGATGTACTGTATGTCACAACCCCCCGTGGCATACAGTCTATTAAAACGGAAATTCAGTTGATTTCAATATAACCATTTAGGACCTCTTCAGATTGGACAAAAGATTAACCTAAACTTGCATCTACTTTAACAATTTGGGCAGTAAGACAAACAAATATACAGGCAAAAGAAAAAAAGCAAAGAAAACATTAATATCAGCACTAGAAAAAATTAGTTAGCCAGTTTTTAGCCTCAAACCAAAGAACTTCTCGTCACAAGTACAACTTGTGTGCCATCTTTTGTTTCCACAGATCTATCTTGACATAAAAAGCTAGAACATTAATGAATGAAAGGCTAAATCCCTACTCTGTATTTCATTTATTGTTGTATCACTCTCTACCTCTAGAAGTTGTATTTTGATTAAACCATTTCTATCTTTTCTCTGCAGTGGAGGTACATGAATAAAAAAAAGGTATTTGGATCAGTCTATGATCTAATATTAGTATTCAGCCCGCCACATTTTATCAGCTGCATTGTTGTTGCTTTTGCAATGTCTCCCATTAAGGACCATTTAAATTGAATTTGATGCAGATGGACAGTGATAAGAGGAACGCTCTGCAACAATGCTACTGCTGCCACAGAAACAATGAAATGGATGTGAGAAATGGAGAAAACAACACAACACAGCACATTGAGAAAACACACAGAACATCTTACGAGAAGCGGCGAGCAGATAATGACCCAGACTTAGTCATATGCATTATGGTGATTCTGCTGTTTTTAACTGACTTTTGCTGGCAAAGCAAAAGCAGTGACAGTTTATAAGCTCCAGCATATTTAATATAAAAGTATGTGATAGTTTAATTAAAAGTGGTTATTAGCACATAATTCAAACAGTACCTCACACACAGGTAAGCCATCTTGCGATGATATTGATGATATGTGCTACATACTGTAATATTGCCAACCTATATAAATTTAAAGGACTTACATTCCTTGAGGAAATTCTGACTGCCTTCGTGTCAAGATTTTTAATTAAAATTATTAGTTTAATTTAAAATTGTTAGCAGGGGAGTGGTGGTGCAGAGGTTAGAGAAAAGAAAATGGCCACATTATTGGAAGGTTGTCAGTTCGACTCCCCATACTAACAAGAACAAATTGTGGGTGGAATAGGTGAAACATCCACACCTGCCTCCACCCTCATTGCCCCACTCTGGGCCCTTGACCAAGGCCCTTAACCCTCACCAGCTGCTCTACCAGATGCCCTAGATGGCAGCCCCCTGCTCCACACAGAGGGCTGTGGTACTGTAGCTCGGTGGTCTGTGGTTGTGTCAGGAAGAACATCCAGAATAAAAACAAATGCTAAGTCTTTATGCACATTGGTTCACTGTGGTGACCCCTGATTAATGGAGCGGCCCAAAAAACATATATATATATTTTTTTAAAACGTTTATTTTAAATTTGCTATTTCACTTTTGGTCAAGCATTGACAAGACATTGCTTTTTTTTCTCAGACCCACCCTTGCTAAATAGTTTTACCTAGGGCTTAATTTGTAAACCGATTGATGCAGAAACACAAATAGTGGACAGGCCAGCAGAAGGTGGGGGTGGGCGCCCTGGAGGTCTTCCCCAATAAAAAATGTTTGAATAGATGTGATTTCCTGCATTTTGGTGTATTTTGACAAGTTGTTAAAAATCTACGTATATATAAACACTCTGCTTCTGTCAAGCCCCCCACCCCTCCCGCTCACCCTTACTTGATGGAACTGTCAAGTAAGTCAGGCCTGGAAACGTTTACAAGGTTTGATTTTAAGCATCTATAACAGGAGAGTCAAACTCAGTTACAAAAGGGAGCCAAAATTAAAAACTTGTTCCAAACTAATAGTGCTGACTTTAGTCGATACATTACCTCCAGTCAGATAGCCAACATGTTTTCTTGGTTGCAGGTTCATCAACAAGAGTTGAATTGGTCCCGCTTGATATTATCTGTTGCTCTTTCCACATCAAAATGAAAGATTCCTGGAAAAATCCAACCTTTTTTTCTGGCTTCAGTGTTAACAAACTGTCCTGAGAGGTCTGCACTGAACAAAGTTATTTATTAGTTTTTTTAAGCACAGCGAGAATAAAAAAATATGTTACATTTAAAATACTGTAACTTAGGGGGCCAGATACGATGCTAACAAGGGCCAGATTTGGCCCACGGGCCTTGACTTTGACACGTGTGATCTATAACTTTGTCTCTTGTCAACATAGAATGATATTAGTTAAAACTCTGGCATGAAAGGCAGTAAGCAATATGATTCTTCAATAAAAGGAAAGTCATTCAACATGTGTTCTAACTAATAAAACAATCAATTTGTTACTGGGTGTATTTATGCTTTAACATGGCTGTGTTCTATATGTAATCTCTCAAAACATCTTCATCTACAGTAATATGAAGCATGAAGGTGTCTCAGCAGTTTTGGTTTTGCCTTCTTGAAGAGTGTGGGTTAATGTTGCAAAGAGAGTCAGAGTCAAGGACAGTCAGTGGGGTCTGATTATGTCTTTTGGTCAAGGACATTCAGGAGACCATTTAGACAGAGAAATGTAGGAAGGGCTTATGGGCTGACAGAGGAATAAAACTACCAAGAAAAGAGGGCGATTGATAAATTGTGTTCAACCAACGTTTTTATTTTGTTTTAGTTATATTTAAAGTTCTTGTCTATTTCCCCCCAAGCACTTCACAATTGTTTCTGCAGAGATCTTCGTGTGAGGCATCATATTAATGACCCGTGTATTGTCTGCATTACGGACCCTGGCAGTAGTAAATAACATAATACAGAGCTATTACAGTACATCTCTGTTAGATTTTTTTGTTGTTGAAGAAGGCAGCATTAAGAATAAGAATTTGAGAAAAGGTTGGATGTTCATTGTACCCACTTTTACACTCCATGCATGTCATCTTGGTCTCCGTCAGTATGTTCTATATAAAGATAAAGCATGTGAAGTGTGAAAGATCAACAATGGTAAGAAGGGTGGCATAAATATCCAAAGCCAAAGAGCAAAAGTGCCAGATGTGTCAAAACTGTCCTGGTGCGTCTGCTTCCCATTTATTTCCCTTCATTTAAACTTTACTGGAAGGTATGGACAGAGATGGATGGAGTGTGAAAGACATACAGCAGATAGATGGCAGAATGTGTTCCTGCCCACTCAAGGGCAAAGGGCACCTTGACAGTCTTTCTTTAAGAAAGACTGTCATGTCACTTTTTCAATCTTCATTGCTTCTGCTCGTTTTTAGTTTTTTTGGAGAGAAGTGATTTAATTTCCCGTCAAACTATTTTATGTTTTTCATCGCCTTGTGTGTGTCACTGAAGTATTTATTAGTAACACAGTAATTATAATAATTAACATTACTAGTAATTATCATTTACATTGATTGGAATGAGAAACATTTACGTATTTTCCGGAATATAGGTCGCCGCTTTTTATCATTTTTGCATGCCCTGCGACCTATATTCAGGTGCGACCTATTTATGGCTTTTTATAAAATAAGCTGATTTGTAATCATTTATTAACAAAAATTAAACTGAGACACACTCTTACAATAATGTCAGCTAACAAATATATTTTTTTAGGTGTTTATCCTGCTAAAATTATTCATTTATTAAAGAAAAGTTCAGCTCAGACACATATTTGCTATAATTTTTATCAAACAAATAATTGTTTTTAAGTGTTAATCTTCTTAAAAGCCTTGCTGTGCGCTCCTGTGGCAGACATTTGCAGCAGAGCTAAACACGGTCCACATTTTGACGTAGGTGCACCTATATATGGATTTTTCCAATTTTTTGGCAATAATTGGACAGTGCGACCCATATTCAGGTGCAACCTATATTCCAGAAAATACGGTAATATGTCCTGGCTGACTGAGAATCTTCACCAGCGTATGTATCTGATGCAACAGCAAAAAATATCCTAATAAAATACGCAGACGTGGACATCTGTGGATTAGGTTTAGCCTGCTGTTGCTGTCAGTGCAAAAACGGTCCCTTTGACCTGGAGTCTGTTGGCAGCAGGTTTCCTTTTGTGTATTTTGGCTCTCATCGGGGTTCCCTCCTCATTTGTATGGCCATGCAGTTATGTCCTGCATTTTCCTGCAGCTTTAGAGTTGTAGTTACATAATCTTTCTCAAGGCAGGGCTGCTCTGAAGGTGGAAATAATCTCGCAAGTCGAGTTAAATCTCGGTGGTCAGGGAGAAATTGCAGTTTCATGCAATCATGAGCCTCATCTGTATTAGACCATGGAGCACATATTTTTGTAGCTGTCACAAAAAGAAGTGTGAAAGTGGTAGACAAAATTACTTTTTAATTCAGTCTTGTCCCTGTGCATCACATCCTGTAATGGACCGAAAGTAAAACTTTCAGTAAAAATCAGCGTTACTGCTACTATATATGGGAAATAATCTTTCACTGAAGAGTTGCTTTATGTACGGTAAGCTTTTTAGTTGGTGTGTTAGAAGTGTTTTGTAGAAAATGTTTGCTTTTAAGACTATAAATAAGAATAAGCTTTAGCTCTTACTGCAGATCAACCCATCACTATTGGTTCAAAATTAAAAGCAGTTGTTTATAAAACACACACACACACAAAATATCAGGTTTGTGTGTGTTTTTACATGTATATATATTCGTGCCACTTGTACTTTTTCTAAGTTATTTATTGTGAGATAAATAGATAAAGATACATTTTACATGTGGCAGATAATCTTGAGTTTCTTTTTGCTTTGCTTTTGGTGGGAGCTGACACTTGAAGGCTTGACTTCCCATGTTGTGGATGAGACAAGTTATGGTAAATGGACTGTATTTATATAGCACTTTTCAATCTTATCAAGATACTCAAAGCGTTTTACACTACAATCTGTGTCCTCATTAACCCATTCATACAGCACTCTACTAGATCTCTACAAAGCTAATCTGAATCTATAAACTAATCAGCGCTTTATCACATTCATACACTGATGAGTAGGCCTGTCGCGATAAACAATAAATCAATTAATCGCATGATAAATGAAAATTATCAACCTCATTTTCATTTATCGGTTTTATCCTTTCTTCGTCTCGACCTCGGAGAAAAAAACTCCGTCTTGTCGAAGCTCCAAAATTCACGGTTGAAACCTGTGCCTTCGTGTAAAAAGTTTTTCTCTGCAAAAAGAAGCTGAGAACTTGTTTACTGATTTTTATTTTTTATTTTTATTAAACGTTTTGTGTGAAAAATGCCACGCTAAGGGGCTTAAACCAAACCAAGCGTCCGCCATTTTGAGAACCGGGAAAAATGGAGAGACAGCCCATGTCACGTCAAGAGGCCTCCCTCTCATTTTTCTTAAAGAGATACGCTGCTCGCGCCCTCACTATTCGTCCTTCGTTTAAAACAGTCTTGTTCTGCCATCCAGTGGTCGAAAAAGGTACTACACGCAAAATAAAGTACCCAACATTTCTTCTTAAATTTGACAATAATTACTAATTATTAGGGGTGTAACGATACACAAAACTCTCGAGACGAGACGAGACAAATTACAGAGTTCGCGAGAACGAGACGAGATTTTAATATTAGTTCAAGAAAACTTCAAAGATCGGTTTTATGCCGCAAAAAGGCTTTTATTCTGTTTTAACATGTATTACAAACTCAACTGATGTCTTCATTTTACTGATTGAATCTCCTTAGACCTTAGAACGTTCAACTTTGTTTAAAAAAATAGATATTCACGCAGGACTTTCCAAAAATTGAACATAAATATCCGCATCAGCACTGAATCTGCAGCCGTCACTCACCAGTGTTGCCAGATTGGGCGGTTCACCGCGATTTTCCTTCTGACTTTTGCGGGTAAAGAGTGCTTTGGGTGGGTGGGACTCTATCTGGCAACACCGGTCACACCGGTGTTTACACAAGTGTGTCTTTACATCCGGGGCAGCGTCGGCAGCGCCGGGACCCTCCATCAATGTAGAGGCGTCTGCGGCACCGGGACCCTCCATCAGTAGTTGGGGCGTCTTCTATAGCAACTTCATCCGGCGAAGCCATGCTGTCCGTGACGCTGACTTGCTAGGGGCTGCTAGCATTAGCGACTCGCGAGACAACGTTACCTCTCAACGAGAGATATCGCGGGAGTTTAATATCGCGTACAACGAGATCTCGTTACACCCCTACTAATTATTGTCAAATTTCAAACAATATTATCGTTTATCGCAATAATTTGAGACAATTAATCGCCCAGCTAAATTTGTTATCGTGATAGGCCTACCGATTGGACACAGGCAATGAGGGTTTCAGTGTCTTGCCCAGGAAAACTTCGACATGCGACTGCTAGTGGAATCGAACCCCCAACTCTTGGGTTGGAGAATGACCTCTCTAACCACTCGGCCACAGCCCTGTTATCAAAGAAATATTGGGAACATTTATTGATTATCTTGTGTTTTCATAACACTAACACAGAGTTGTAAAGAGAATATAATTACCATTAAATAACATTATAACAAAGTTATTTTAAATCTGTTTTTCTAAGGATTTTTAGCCAGATTAAAATGTTGACAACTTGACATCAATCTGGATTTTGTACCGCTTTTTGTTGTTTGTTGTCAACAATGTTTAATCAATTTATTTATTATAAACAAGATAATTTGACAGAATAATGCATTGCAATTTAATGGGTGTTCAACAACAGCTGTGCAAGTCTTACAGAATAAATGAGTTGTAAATGGTTCCTCAGTTTACAAAAGGATAAAGCTTGACAACATCAGCTTTTAGAAAAAACTAGTTAAATATTTGATTTACCGGTATTTTCACTTAAGCTTGAAAAAAAATTGTCATTACATTGGTAACACGAATCTTGCATTTGTGCACCTTTATAGAGTGTATAATCTATAAACTCATGAGATGTTGCTGTTAACGAGGGCTACCCGGTAGTTTTATTTTCTCAAGGAAACACAAAAAAGGAAGATAAGAAAAGTCTTGTGCACGCACACAAAAACAAAAAACTAAGTTTTTTTTTTAAACTAAAAAAAAGTATTTAGACTCCCAGTTTACACACAGAATAGAGATACAGTACAGTATTTTGCTTTCTTCAGCATTTCACAACAATCAAAGCTTAGAGGATAAATGTCTACTACTTTAAGAGGTCAAGTGTCTTAATCTGTCCACTGTGTCTGCAAGCTGCTGCTGCTACATACTGTACACTCACACAGAATATCATTGCACATATCAAATGCCTTGGAAGTTTTATGTCCATTCAGTCAAGGCCTCAGTAATTACGTTCAGCTTTTTATACTGCCACTGTCTCCTTCCTGGCTCTTGATTGTGAGGAAATCAACAAAGTTCTAACCAAAACAATAAGAAATGAGCTGCAGCTTCGTGGAATTCATTCATTCAACCTTTATTTAGTCAGGTTAATCCCATTGAGCCTCAAGGACTCATTTACAAGAGAGACCTGGTTACAAACAAAGAATGATGACAACAGCAACAGTAGACTTTCCTTGGACAATCAACAATTGACAATCATAAGAGAGGCATACAGATTTTTTCCCCCAACAAGTTAAAAAAAGATGTCAAAATAACAAAACAGACAGATTATAAGGCAAATGTAGAAAACTAAAAACAGGAACATGTCTGCATTGGTTTTTGCCAGGATTCCAACAGATTCTTAAAGCCATTTAGAGAGGTCAAGGTCGAGAGCTTCAGATATTTTTGTAAGATACAGTATTCCAGGAAGCAGGAGTAGAGTAGGAGAAGGCCCTTTTGCCAAGTTCAGTCCTCACTGACAGAACACTGCAGGTAATCATGTCCTGAGAGCGCACGCTGTAGCTGCACTCACGCAGAGACATGTAGGAGGAGATATATGAAGGCAGCAGACCAAGAAGTGATTTAAAGATGAAAATGTACCAGTGGAAGAGTCTGCGTGAAGTTAATGATGTCCAGTTAACCAGTGAATACAGGGTGCAGTGCTGGGTATGATAATCACAGCCAGTTACGAATCTTAATGCACCATGATAGACAGCATCCAACATCTGCAGGGTGCTTGTAGGAGCGTTCCTGTAGAGAATGTCACCATAATCAATAGAGGGAAGGAAAGTCACAGTTACAAGATGTTTCCTAACATTCAGAGTTAGACAGGATCTGTTTCTGAAAAAGAAACCCACTTTCAGTTTCTTTACTAGATTTTCCACGAGAAGCTTAAAAGAGATGCGAATCGACCAGGATACCCAAATATTTATAAGAATCAACAAACTCAATAGGGACACCATTTGAGGATAAAATCAGAGGAAGAACTGATGGGACTGACTTCTTGTTTAAAAAAAGCATCCCTTTTGTTTTATCAGCATTTAGGACAAGTTTGAGACGGAACAAATCTGACTGGATGATGTCAAAAGTGGATTGCAAAAGCTGGAAAGCCTTAGCAACTGTTTTAGCTCAACAGTAAACAACTGTCATCAGCATAGAAATGTAAGGATGCATCAGGGTCAAGGATGCTCTGACCTGAGAGACCTGAGAGAAATGCAATTTCAATCCTGTGTATGTCCTGTACATATTGCAGTTTTGATAATAAAGTTGACTTTGACTTTGACTTTGACCTACATTATCTATGTAGATTGTAAAGTCAGAGTCAGAGTCAGAGAGTCTTTATTGCCATTTGCACCGCATGTGGTACATGTGATGAAAACGAGATTATGTACACGGGGTCCCAGTTACATCCAACAACAAATGCAAGAGAAAAACAGTAATAACATCTATAATTAACTAAGAAAAACATCAACTAGTAATACACTAAGCCTAATATAGTGGGAATAAACAGCAGCACGAACATGAGTTTGTAAAGAGGGTGGGTCCTAAGACTGAGCCTTGTGGTACACCATTGCTAACTGTTGAATAACTGGAAGAAGTACCATTATGTTGAACACATTGCATCCGATCGGAAAGATAGTTAGAAAACCAACCAATGGTGTGATCTGAGAAACCGATTTCTGAGAGCTTATGACACAAGATGTCATGATCCACTGTGTCAAAAGCTTTAGACAGGTCTAAGAAAAGTGCAGCACAATAATCCTTGGCATTGAATGCTTCAGCAACGTCATTAAGAACCTTCAGTGAAGCAGTAGTTGTGCTGTGTTGTTTCCTGAAACCAGACTGATGGAGAGGTAAGATGTTAAATGAGTCCAGATAATTTTTGATCTGAGAGTTTATCAGTTTTTCTAGAACCTTGGCTAAAATGCAGAGTTTAGAGATCGGTCGATACTTTGTTTAGTGAGGTGGGATCACCTCCCTTCAGCAAAGGAAGAACAAAGGCTGTTTCCAAGCATCTGAGGAGTTTTGGCTTATGGACAGATTAAAGATGTGGGTCACAGGGACTGTGATGATATGAGCAGCCAGCCTTAAGAAATAAGGTGGAAGTTCATCTGGACCTGCAGATTTAAAAAAAAAAAAAAATGTAATTTTTTTTTTACAGCTTCACACTTTTATTGTTTTGTAATTCGCCACTGAAAAAGACAAAAATACCACACGTTAAAGTTTTGTTGTGTATAAAATGGTTGAGGGAGTTCGTCTTGGGGACAGCCTGGGATGTCAAGCAGATTTTTCATACGTCCTCACCGCAACCACGTCGTTCATGGTACACTTAACAGTCATGCGTTTTCCATCGTCTTGAATCTCCCGTTCCAACGTTGAGGTCTTTCCATCCCATGACTGCGTCTGCACAAGCTTGCCGTTCTCAAGAGTGAAGAGAGACTTTGCTTTACGGCCGTCTGCTGTGGTCTCATCGCACTCTTCATTCAGCTTGAACTTGACCTCTACGGTCTTCAGCGTGCTCTCAGCCTTCATGGATATTACCCCGTCAGCTCCCAGGTTCACCAGCACCTTCGGCTTGGTCAAGTTGCCCACTTGCCGAGTGGCAAAGCTCATACCGACCGCCTTCATGTACTCATCAAAGTTCTCGTTGGAAACTAAATTCCAAGTTCCGACAAACTTCTCGACCATGATGAAAAACCCAAGCTGACCGACCCGCTCTGCACCTGCTCCAGCCCGGCGTCTGACCGGACCTGCAGATTTTTTAGGATCAAGATCTTTTAACAGTTTATTTACCTCACTGACTGAAAACGGAGAAAAAGAGAAGATGTGATTAACTGAGGATTGACTTGTAGGAGGTATTTGATTTGTAGAAGTTTGGTTATTAGATAAAGTGGCTGATTTTCCATTAGTAACTGTGTCAAATAATGAACTAGAAGCAACAAAATGTTTGTTGAAACAGTTTAGGAACTCGTGCTTATTTGACACANAAAAAACAAAACATAAAAGACATGAAAATTATAGCATGATGTTTAAAACAAATTGCTCAAATTTTCACCATGTATTTCACCATAAAGAAAAAAAAAAGTGTAATCAAGCTGCAACAAACAACTTATATAAAATGTTAAGTGAATGTTTCAAAGTTTTTTTATTTTATTTTTTTATGGTCATTGTCCTGAGTCGACTTCTGCTGTGACTTGGCCCTATAGAAATAAATTGAATCGAACTTCCATATTTCTTGAGAGAATTGGATGAATATTCCAGGACAAACAAACAAAGGTCCTCAACAATGGCTACTTATATTTGTAATCAAGCAATTTAATGATTATTTAACAGTACACAAAATTTGGATAAGTTTCATAAAATAAAAACAAGATATGTGGAGAGAAAAAAAAACTAAAGACCTTCAACCTTTGGGGAATAGTTTGATTTAATTAAGCAGAATAATTTAATCAGCACCAACATTCATAGATGGAAATAAATTAGATTAATGGAGGTCCCAAATTAAATATTTTCAGAATGTTCATCACCTGCTGTGAACCGAAGAAACGGCAGAATCCATCCAAGTAAAAAAAGATGAAAGACTTAATTTTTCTGTCATAACAAGAAATGTATGGAAAATACGACTGGGGAAAACGCTGCACTTGAAGAGTCACCTGTGTCGGCGGAACGTCATCTAAAAGGGTTTAATTGTAATTTATCAAAGCTGCACTTACCGACCGCCTTCATGTACTCATCAAAGTTCTCGTTGGAAACTAAATTCCAAGTTCCGACAAACTTCTCGACCATGATGGAAAAACCAAGCTGACCGACCCGCTCTGCACCTGCTCCAGCCCGGCGTCTGACACTCAAGACACAAAGCGCGTGCAGATTTTAAGGCTGCCAATCAGGAGCAGGTGCCAGCCGTTGCCATGGGAACGAGTGGGTTAGGGGCGTGTCCTTGATCTTGAGTTTTAAAGGTGGTGAACAAATTTGACCGGTTTTTAATGTTTAAAAACATGTGAAAATGTCCAATTTTGATATTTTTCGAAAGTGTATTTTTCACGCTAACGTAAACTCACATAAAAAAGATTCCAGGCAGTAAAAAATTATTTTTGTCTGTTTAAAAAAAATATATTTTTTAAGGATATTCTTTAGCAGCAACATTCCTCCCAGTCTGGGCAAAAATAAATACTGTACATCATTATCTCTGTGGTGATCTGATTCTTAACCAGTAGATGGCGCCATTTGAAAAGCAGTTCAGTTCCCAACATGGGATTTTTTTTTAAAACTGATTAATTATGCAAAATTCCTTTATTGCATGTTTAAAATGTTCTTCATGTAAATAAACAATCTCAACTTGTTGAATCACTTCTTGATTCTGCCTCATGTCCATCACAAATTTTATTTTCATGATGCTTTCAGTGTGAAAATAAGAGAAAATAAAGGAAAACTGTTGTGTACTGCCCCCAATGACACTGCAGTAGACCAGTTGTTTATTTAATGACAATGTATTAACTTGATAGAGTTATATAAAACACTAGAGTACATGGCCACGTGAGCTTGTGGTGCACTGCAGCCACGGCAGCCATTACCAAAACAGGTAATGGGTGTTTTGGTAGATTTTAGCTAAATAGTTCTGAGTATGGGCTGATTATGCAAACAAAAATGTACAGTATGTAATATAATAATATAATAATATTAGAATGTATAAAAGCTATAGAATGCATATTAAAAAGACAAATATGCCAGAAAGTTTTGTATGCTACGGATTCATTTATTTATACAGGCTAGCCTCGTTGAGTCACGGGGACTCATTTACAAGAGGGACCTGTCTCACTCACACCAAACAACCATCCACTCTCACACTCACACCTAGGGTCAATTTAGAGTCACCAATCAGCCTAACAAGCATGTTTTTTGGTCTGTGGGAGGAAACCGGAGTACCCGGAGGAAACCCACGCATGCACGGGGAGAACATGCAAACTCCACCCAGAAAGGCCCCGGACCGGGATTTGAACCGGCAACCTTCTCGCTGAGAGGCAGCAGCTCTACCAGTTGTGCCACCGTGCTGCCCAAAATGATGTCTGATGTAAGTCTTGAAATTATTAGACGTCACAGGGCCGGATTTATGCAGGGGCTAACAGGGGCTTGAGCCCGGGGCCCCAGAATTTTAGGGGCCCCCAGAGCCTCCGGACCCGCCCCCTAAGTTTTTTTTTTTGTGCACGGATAGTCTCAAACACGTTGTCTCACAAAGGAGAAAACTGTTCTTGTTAGGTTTTATGTAAAACTGGATGATTTTATCTTTTATTCGCTTCAGCGCGGCCGGTCCCCTCCCGCTGCCGGCGGGGGAGGGAGGGGGTGTGTGCGGCCGGTCCCCTCCCGCTGCCGGCGGGGGAGGGGGGGTGCGCGCAGCCGGTCCCCCACCCACCGCTGGTGATAAGGAAGAGAAAGTGGAGGTGGAGGTGAATGGAGAAATAAAAAGTGCAGGAACGGAGGCAAAGGAGCTGGTGTAGGAGAAAGCAGGGGCGGCTGTAGAAGAAATGGAGCTGGGGCCCCCCAAACCAGGTGAAGAAACAAGGGAAGAGAAAAAATGAAGTTGCTGCAAGCGTGTTGCAGGGAAGTTTGTGTTGAAGTCCAGGCAACAATAGCTATTCAGTGATTTTATTTTGTGATGGAAGCATCATATTCTAGTTTCAAACCCTAACATGTGGTTTTGTATTTAACCAGTTCAGGGTTGTTTGTAGTTTGTGACAACTGGCATATTAAAGTTGTAAGTTGTGAAAACTTACTATTCAGTCATTTTCTGCTCATCATCTGAACCAAAGCAAAACAAACAAACAAACAAACATATATATATATATATATATATATATATATATATATATATATATATATATATATATATACATATAGTATATATATATATATATATATATATATGGGAGTGGTGGCGCAGAGGTTAAGAAGGTGCGCTTGTGATCGGAAGGTCGCCGGTTCAAGCCCCGGTACCGACAACATCAAAGATGTGGGTGGGGTACGTGAAATGGTCACACTTGTCTCCACCCTCATCTGCCCCACTCTGGGCCCTTGAGCAAGGCCCTTAACCCACACCATCTGCTCCCCTGGGAACCCTAGATATCAGCTCTCTGCTCCACACAGAGGGCTGTGGTTGCTCGGTGGTCTGTGGTTGCGTCAGGAAGGGCATCCGGCGTAAAAACTGCCAAATCTTCGTGCGACCAGTTCGCTGTGGCGACCCCTAACGCAGGGAAAAAAGCCGAAAGAAGAAAAAAAATAAAATATATATATATATATAAAGAATATATACTGTATACAGTATATAGATTCAAGATTCAAGAGCTTTTAATAACATTGCACCAGTTGTCACCAATACAGCGTGATTATGTATTCACAGTCATCCTGAAGATGGAATGAGTGTGTAAAGCTGCTGCTTATTCAGAACATATGACATGTTCTTCAGCGCGGCCTCTCACATCCATTTCGGGATGAAGGTCAAAGGTGTGAAAAAAGGAAAGTACCATAAGGGTCACAGCGTTGGTATTAAAAAATTTTTATCACATTTTGTCTGCCAAGACACCGCATGACACAGTAAAAACTATACCAATAAGCACATTTAAGACAGTTACATGTTGCATGTTGAGACTGAGGCAGGGAGGATTCTGTCCATGAGACATTCCAGATAGCGACACTCTGACCAGCCGGCCTCCGATAACACTCATAGAAAATTTATCCGAGGGGGGGTAGCAGACAAGACAAGAGAGCAGCTGTTTTTCCACAGTAAAGCACATCTCAGGAGGAATTAGATATCCAGCCTTTTCCAAGGCTGTTTCCAAGGGAGTCAGATAAGAATTGACAAATATTTTCACTTCAGGCTCACATTGTAATTTCTGTAGCCTTCAGTCTGTAAGGGCGACTCCGTTCCATCCAATTCGGGACTTTTTCCACTGATCCAAGCTCTGACCTCAGATGTTGACCAGTACAGCGTCCAGAGTCCCAATCCGAGGGTGATCTTTTCACCCTCTGGATAAGCTCGCAAACAGCTGATTTCTCGAGGTCACCGCGCAGACCAGACGTCGGGTGCTCCAGGCATTAAGTCCTGCTGAAGTCTCCCTCTTTTGCGATAGACCAGTGCTCCACAAACGCCAAAAAGCAAAGCGTTGCCATCATAATCCAATATAATCCAGATTCTTCACCTCCACAGAGCACAGCACAGAGAGCTGTGCTGTGTGAGAGCGAGACGCACACCATCCACACCCACAGGAATCCATGGCGTATCCTCCGTCACTCTGTGAGGGTGGAAAGGCTCCCCTTGTGCCGTTTCTTCTGTAGAAATCTTGTTCGTAGAATCGAATGCCCAAACCTCCAATCCATCTTAATTTGCGTTCGAGGTGCTTAGCTGAGGAGCTGCAGGCAGCAGGGGGGGGGAAGGACGGGAGAGGGAAGGACTTGCGACTGCCTCCGTCAGAGCCAA
>JBBPBX010060014.1:0-21577 GCA_038048925.1 Garcialebias charrua
AGCACTCACCCCCATCCTGATGAAGTGCTTTGAATGGCTAGTCATGAAAAGCATCACATCTGTCCTCCCTGCCTCCCTGGATCCCTTCCAATTTGCATACCGACCTAATCGCTCAACCGACGATGCCATCTCCTCTGCCCTCCACACAGCTCTCACACATCTGGACACGAAGGACTCTTATGTTAGAATGCTGTTCATCGACTTCAGCTCAGCATTCAACACCATCATCCCCCAACAGCTCATCCTTAAACTGGACAGTCTGGGGCTGAACACCTCAATGTGTAACTGGCTGCTAGACTTCCTGACCGGGAGACCACAGACAGTACGGGTCGGGAGTAACACATCTAGCACCATCACATTGAACACAGGGGCCCCACAAGGATGTGTGCTGAGCCCCCTTCTATTCACCCTGCTAACACACGACTGCACACCATCACACCATCGTACAGCTCCAACCACTTCATCAAGTTTGCGGACGACACAACAGTGGTAGGTCTCATCAGCAACAATAGTTTGAAAACTGCAGGACGAGAATTGGGCTGAAGAACGTCCTGAATAAAAACAGATCCCACCAGAGCGAAGCTTCATGATTCATGAGCATTCAGACCATAAAAAGTTCTTCAGACCATAAAAAGTTCTTCAAACCATAAAAAGTTCTTCAGACCATAAAAAGTTCTTCAGACCATAAAAAGTTCTTCAGACCATAAAAAGTTCTTCAGACCTTAAAAAGTTCTTCAGACCATAAAAAGTTCTTCAGACCTTAAAAAGTTCTTCAGACCATAAAAAGTTTTTCAAACCATAAAAAGTTCTTCAGACCATAAAAAGTTCTTCAGACCATAAAAAGTTCTTCAGACCTTAAAAAGTTATCCAGACCATAAAAAGTTCTTCAGACCTTAAAAAGTTCTTCAGGCCTTAAAAAGTTATTCAGACATTAAAAAGCTCTTCAGACCTTAAAAAGTTCTTCAGACCATAAAAAGTTCTTCAGACCTTAAAAAGTTCTTCAGACCATAAAAAGTTCTTCAAACCATAAAAAGTTATTCAGTCCATAAAAAGTTCTTCAGACCATAAAAAGCTCTTCAGACCTTAAAAAGTTCTTCAGACCTTAAAAAGCTCTTCAGACCTTAAAAAGTTCTTCAGACCATAAAATGTTCTTCAGACCTTAAAAAAGTTCTTGAGACCTTAAAAAGTTCTTCAGACCATAAAAAGTTATTCAGACCATAAAAAGTTCTTCAGACCATTAAAAAGTTATTCAGACTATAAAAAGTTCTTCAGACCATAAAAAGTTATTCAGACCATAAAAAGTTATTCAGACCTTAAAAAGTTCTTCAGACCATAAAAAGTTCTTCAGACCACAAAATGTTCTTCAGACCAAAAAAAGTTCTTCAGACCACAAAGTTATTCAGACCATAAAAAGTTATTCAGACCATAAAAAGTTATTCAGACCATAAAAAGTTATTCAGACCTTAAGAACTTCTTCAGACCATAAAAAGTTCTTCAGACTATGAAAAGTTCTTCAGACCATAAAAAGTTCTTCAGACCATAAAAGGTTCTTCAGACTATAAAAAGTTATTTAGACCATAAAAACTTCTTCAGACCATAAAAAGTTCTTCAGACCTTAAAAAGTTCTTCAGACCATAAAAAGTTATTCAGGCCATAAAAAGTTCTTCAGACTATAAAAAGTTCTTCAGACCATAAAAAGTTCTTCAGACCATAAAAAGTTCTTCAGACCATAAAAAGATCTTCCGACCTTAAAAAGTTCTTCAGACCATAAAAAGTTCTTCAGCCTATAAAAAGTTCTTCAGACCATAAAAAGTTCTTCAGACCATAAAAAGTTATTCAGACCATAAAAAGTTTTTCAGACCTTAAAAAGTTATCCAGACCATAAAAAGTTCTTCAGACCTTAAAAAGTTCTTCAGACCAAAAAAAGTTATTCAGACCATAAAAAGTTCTTCAGACTATAAAAAGTTCTTCAGACCATAAAAAGTTATTCAGACCATAAAAAGTTCTTCAAACCATAAAAAGTTATTCAGTCCATAAAAAGTTCTTCAGACCTTAAAAAGCTCTTCAGACCTTAAAAAGTTCTTCAGACCATAAAAATTTCTTCAGACCTTAAAAAGTTCTTCAGACCATAAAAAGTTCTTCAAACCATAAAAAGTTTTTCAGTCCAGAAAAAGTTCTTCAGACCATGAAAAGCTCTTCAGACCTTAAAAAGTTCTTCAGACCTTAAAAAGCTCTTCAGACCTTAAAAAGTTCTTCAGACCATAAAAAGTTCTTCAGACCTTAAAAAAGTTCTTCAGACCTTAAAAAGTTCTTCAGACCATAAAAAGTTCTTCAGACCATAAAAAGTTCTTCAGACCATAAAAAGTTATTCAGACTATAAAGTTCTTCAGACCATAAAAAGTTATTCAGACCATAAAAAGTTCTTCAGACCTTAAAAAGTTCTTCAGACCATAAAAAGTTCTTCAGACCACAAAATGTTCTTCAGACCAAAAAAAGTTCTTCAGACCACAAAGTTATTCAGACCATAAAAAGTTATTCAGACCATAAAAAGTTATTCAGACCTTAAGAACTTCTTCAGACCATAAAAAGGTCTTCAGACTATGAAAAGTTCTTCAGACCATAAAAAGTTCTTCAGACCATAAAAGGTTCTTCAGACTATAAAAAGTTATTTAGACCATAAAAAGTTCTTCAGACTATAAAAAGTTCTTCAGACCATAAAAAGTTATTCAGACCATAAAAAATTATTCAGACCATAAAAAGTTCTTCAGACCATAAAAAGTTCTTCCGACCTTAAAAAGTTCTTCAGACCATAAAAAGTTCTTCAGCCTATAAAAAGTTCTTCAGACCATAAAAAGTTCTTCAGACCATAAAAAGTTATTCAGACCATAAAAAGTTTTTCAGACCTTAAAAAGTTATCCAGACCATAAAAAGTTCTTCAGACCTTAAAAAGTTCTTCAGACCATAAAAAGTTATTCAGACCATAAAAAGTTCTTCAGACTATAAAAAGTTCTTCAGACCATAAAAAGTTCTTCAGACCATAAAAAGTTATTCAGACCTTAAAAAATTCTTCAGACCATAAAAAGTTATTCAGACTATAAAAAGTTCTTCAGACCATAAAAGTTCTTCAGACCATAAAAAGTTCTTCAGACCATAAAAAATTCTTCAGACCATAAAAAGTTATTCAGACTATAAAAAGTTCTTCAGACCATAAAAAGTTATTCAGACCATAAAAAGTTATTCAGACCATAAAAAGTTCTTCAGACCATAAAAAGTTCTTCAGACCATAAAAAGTTCTTCAGACCACAAAAAGTTCTTCAGACCATAAAAAGTTATTCAGACTATAAAAAGTTCTTCAGACCATAAAAAGTTCTTCAGACCGTAAAAAGTTCTTCAGACCTTAAAAAGTTCTTCAGACCATAAAAAGTTCTTCAGACCTTAAAAAGTTCTTCAGACCATAAAAAGTTATTCAGACCATAAAAAGTTCTTCAGACTATAAAAAGTTCTTCAGACCATAAAAAGTTCTTCAGACCATAAAAAGTTCTTCAGACCATAAAAAGTTCTTCCGACCTTAAAAAGTTCTTCAGACCATAAAAAGTTCTTCAGCCTATAAAAAGTTCTTCAGACCATAAAAAGTTCTTCAGACCATAAAAAGTTATTCAGACCATAAAAAGTTATTCAGCCTATAAAAAGTTATTCAGACCATAAAAAGTTCTTCAGACCATAAAAAGTTCTTCAGACCTTAAAAAATTATTCAGACCATAAAAAGTTATTCAGACTATAAAAAGTTCTTCAGACCATAAAAAATTATTCAGACCATAAAAAGTTATTCAGACTATAAAAAGTTCTTCAGACCATAAAAAGTTATTCAGACCATAAAAAGTTATTCAGACCATAAAAAGTTCTTCAGACCATAAAAAGTTCTTCAGACCATAAAAAGTTCTTCAGGCCATAAAAAGTTCTTCAGACCATAAAAAGTTCTTCAGACTATAAAAAGTTCTTCAGACCATAAAAAGTTCTTCAGACCGTAAAAAGTTCTTCAGACCTTAAAAAGTTCTTCAGACCATAAAAAGTTCTTCAGACCTTAAAAAGTTCTTCAGACCATAAAAAGTTATTCAGACCATAAAAAGTTCTTCAGACTATAAAAAGTTATTCAGACCATAAAAAGTTCTTCAGACCATAAAAAGTTCTTCAGACCATAAAAAGTTCTTCCGACCTTAAAAAGTTCTTCAGACCATAAAAAGTTCTTCAGCCTATAAAAAAGTTCTTCAGACCATAAAAAGTTATTCAGACCATAAAAAGTTCTTCAGACCATAAAAAGTTCTTCAGCCTATAAAAAGTTATTCAGACCATAAAAAGTTCTTCAGACCATAAAAAGTTCTTCAGACCTTAAAAAATTATTCAGACCATAAAAAGTTATTCAGACTATAAAAAGTTCTTCAAACCATAAAAAGTTCTTCAGACCATAAAAAGTTCTTCAGACCATAAAAAGTTCTTCAGACCATAAAAAGTTCTTCAGACCATAAAAAGTTATTCAGACCATAAAAAGTTCTTCAGCCTATAAAAAGTTATTCAGACCATAAAAAGTTCTTCAGACCATAAAAAGTTCTTCAGACCTTAAAAAATTCTTCAGACCATAAAAAGTTATTCAGACTATAAAAAGTTCTTCAGACCATAAAAAGTTCTTCAGACCATAAAAAGTTCTTCAGACCATAAAAAATTATTCAGACCATAAAAAGTTATTCAGACTATAAAAAGTTCTTCAGACCATAAAAAGTTATTCAGACCATAAAAAGTTATTCAGACCATAAAAAGTTCTTCAGACCATAAAAAGTTCTTCAGACCATAAAAAGTTCTTCAGACCATAAAAAGTTCTTCAGACCATAAAAAGTTCTTCAGACCATAAAAAGTTCTTCAGACCATAAAAAGTTCTTCAGACCGTAAAAAGTTCTTCAGACCATAAAAAGTTCTTCAGACCATAAAAAGTTCTTCAGACCTTAAAAAGTTCTTCAGACCATAAAAAGTTATTCAGACCATAAAAAGTTCTTCAGACTATAAAAAGTTATTCAGACCATAAAAAGTTCTTCAGACCATAAAAAGTTCTTCAGACCATAAAAAGTTCTTCCGACCTTAAAAAGTTCTTCAGACCATAAAAAGTTCTTCAGCCTATAAAAAAGTTCTTCAGACCATAAAAAGTTATTCAGACCATAAAAAGTTCTTCAGACCATAAAAAGTTCTTCAGCCTATAAAAAGTTATTCAGACCATAAAAAGTTCTTCAGACCATAAAAAGTTCTTCAGACCTTAAAAAATTCTTCAGACCATAAAAAGTTATTCAGACTATAAAAAGTTATTCAGACCATAAAAAGTTCTTCAGACCATAAAAAGTTCTTCAGACCATAAAAAGTTCTTCAGACCTTAAAAAGTTATTCAGACCATAAAAAGTTCTTCAGACCATAAAAAGTTCTTCAGACTACAAAACGTTCTTCAGACCATAAAAAGTTCTTGGGCTGAGCTGAATGAATCAGGGAGGGTTTGTGAACTGTTTGTCAAGCGTCTCCTGCTCTGAGTTTCTCTTGGATTGTTTCAAAGCTTCCTGTCTTCTCAGCCTCACTGCATGTTCCTGTGTTTCTCTTTGCTTTCCTCTGCCATGGTTTGTGCGCACGCAGCTGAGCAAGCCGTCGGCGCCGCCCATGGCCACAGAGTCCGTCCGTCTGAGCCCGGGAGAGGTTTACTACGAGCCCACCGGGGGAGAGCCTGCCACAGTAACTAACACACACACGTCGTACGCTCGCACACACGCATGCTTCGACACACGACAGCCACAGCCGGCTGCTGCACTGAGAGCGTGGCATCTCTGCTTCGCTTCAGCCAATCAGAAGATGCTCGCTTTGTCTTCAAGGAGTCTGTGGCTTCAAATGTCTGTGATGGATATGACACATTATAGGAAACGTAACATTATTAACAACATGCACGCTGCTGACAAACAGCTGATGATCTTATGGACACAAACAGGAAGTGATGTCAAAGGGGAGCGCCTGCATGTGAGCGGAGTGTTGCTACAATCGCTAACGAATCGCTAAACGTGCTGGTTTTACGTTTTCCACTCGACCAGCCCTTTGTCGTCACTTCCTGTTGCTCCGCCGCCAAGTTCAAAACTAAAATGTGCCAGATATGAGACAAAAAGTGCCAAATTTCATAAATATTATATTTTCTTCCCATTTTCCCATTTGTGGAAAATGCATGAGAGAATGAGGATTAGTTACAAGCAGTCAGTATCTTACCTGCTGGAGACAGCAGTCAGAGAGAACTCTAGGAACCATTTAAGAGTCAAACTTTTAAACCAACTCAAGCAGGCGTTCATCCCTCAGTCTCTGCCTGATTTGTTGCCTTATACGTTGGAATTTAAAAAGTGATTAATTGTGTTTTTGATCATTTTCGTGCTTCATCCAGTTAAATATACAATAAATTTCAGGTTGCAGGGATGAATCCTGTGAGTCGCAAGCTGAATGATCCCATCATTTCTGCACGAGGCACCTTGTTTACATTGTCACTCATTTCTCAGTTGGGCAATTTTTCACGTTGCTTTCAGGAACCGTGCGCACCGAGGCCAATCAGCTGACTTTCAGTTCCTGGTCTAATCGTAAAGCAACAGAAACATTCAATTACATAAACCATCCATCCATCCATCCATTTTCGTCCGCTTATCCGGGGTCGGGTCGCGGGGGTAGTAGCCTAAGTAGGGAGGCCCAGACTTCCCTCTCCCCAGCCACTTGGAGCAGCTCCTCTGGGGGAATCCCAAGGCGTTCCCAGGCCAGCCGAGAAACATAGTCCCTCCAGCGTGTCCTGGGTCTTCCTCTGGGTCTCCTCCCGGTGGGACATGCCCGGAACACCTCACCAGGGAGGCGTCCAGGAGGCATCCTAACCAGATGCCCGAGCCACCTCAACTGGCTCCTCTCGATGTGGAGAAGCAGCGGCTCTACTCCGAGTCCCTCCCGGATGACTGAGCTTCTCACCCTATCTCTAAGGGAGAGTCCAGCCACCCTGCGGAGAAAACTCATTTCAGCCGCTTGTATCCGAGATCTCGTTCTTTCGGTCATAACCCAGAGCTCATGACCATAGATGAGGGTGGGAACGTAGATCGATCGGTAAATTGAGAGCTTTGCCTTTTGACTCAGCTCTCTCTTCACCACGACAGACCGGTACAGCGCCCGCTTCACTGCGGACGCTGCACCTATCCGCCTATCGATCTCACGCTCCAGTTTTCCCTCATTCGTGAACAAGATCCCGAGATACTTAAACTCCTCCACTTGGGGCAGGACCTCCTCCCCGACCCGGAGAGGGCATGCTACCCTTTTCCGGCTCAAGACCATGGCCTCGGATTTGGAGGAACTGATCCTCATCCCGGCTGCATCACATTCAGCTGCAAACCGCTCCAGCGAAAGCTGTAGATCACGAACTGATGAAGCCAATAGGACCACATCATCTGCAAAAAACAGAGAAGCGATTCTAAGGCCACCAAAACGGATCCTCTCAACACCTTGGCTGCGCCTAGAAATTCTGTCCATAAAAGTTATGAACAGAATCGGTGACAAAGGGCAACCTTGGCGGAGTCCAACTCTCACAGGGAACGAGCCTGACTTACTGCCAGCGATGCGGACCAAGCTCTGACACCGGTCGTACAGGGACCCAACAGCCCGTATCAAAGGGCCCGGTACCCCATACTCCCGGAGTACCCCCCACAGAAGCCCCCGAGGGACGCGGTCGAATGCCTTTTCCAAGTCCACAAAGCACATGTAAACTGGTTGGGCAAACTCCCACGCACCCTCCAGGGGCCTCATGTACAAAGACTTGCGTAGATTTCTTACTGAAAAGTCACGTACGGACAAATCCAGAAAAGTGTCCACGCACAAAAAAATCCAGAATTATCAAACTGTGCGTACACCTGAATCCACGCACATTCCTTATGTACAACACAATTGACGTGGAACTGAGCGCACGTGAGACACCTCCCCTGACACGCCTTCATTTACATATGTTAAACAGATGCAAATTACTTCCTGCATGTGTGAAGGACATGTTTGTTTGATCCCTGCGCGATCAGAAATGATTTCTAGATTCAGGAAAATAATGAATTCAATATAATATGAGTGAGGACAAACATCCTAAGTAAGAATAGTAATAAAATGTGTTCATCATGCAAAGAACGAGTGATTGTGTGTCGGTATGCGCACTGCTGTGGTGCGCGAACCGGCTCATTCATTCATTCTGTGTGGAAATATTAACTTTGCGCACGAGTTTATTACCATAATTACTGTAAACACAGAGGAACTTACTTGGATGTTTGCTAGAACATAGATCTTTGTTTATGTAGATGATGTGAAGAAACGAGTCTGTGCGTCTTGGTGGAGACATTTCATGACATCACGTGATGTTGGCGTCTCCAGACGCTGCGCCCCGCAGCCCTGTGCGCAGTCTGTCTGTGAAGCTTTTACTCTCCTACAAGTTATATAACAAGGTGTACTTTCACGTGTCATTTTGGGGGAATCTACAATAAACGCAGAAAATGAAACACCTCCAGCTGCCGTGTCGACACCGGTGAGGGTGCGCGCGCGCTCCAAAGCGCGACCACTCAGCCTTTGGAAACATATGGATGAGACCATTCTATTGGACATGATCCGGCTTTGTGTGGACTGGACTGCACAGTCCCGATCGACCTGCAGCTCCCTCATAGCTCGGGAACAGTTTGACCGCTGCTTCTGTATGCACGCGTGATGCACGGCTCCCCAGAGCGCAGCAGTGCCAAACTGAAAAATTATTATTTCTGAAAACGGCTGATAAGCCATATCCTAGATCGGAAAATTATATCTGTTTCTAAATAAATGCTCTGCGTGTTACACTATTTATTATAACCTCCAGTAAGGCTGAATGAATCCGTTCCTGTTAAATTTATTTTTGGCACAACTTTGCGCGTGCTTTATTTCACTGCGTCATGTGGATGTAATACTTGTTAATCGTGTGTTTGGAGGGAATATTAATCATTTTCACATCATGAACAGTTAATAATAATAATAATAATAATAATAATAATTATGAATTCAATTTATAACGCACTTTTCATTAATGGAAATCTCAAAGTGCTACAAGGTGCAACATATTTGAATGTCAATAAGACAAATAATAAAACAATTAAAATCAACAACAGTATCAACTAAGATCAAAAGTAGAATCATGAGGAGTAAAGTATGCTCGGTTGAAAAGAAAGGTCTTCAAGCCGCTCTTAAAGTCAACCACAGATTGTGGGGCTTCAGTTTCACAGCGGCACCTGTAAGTGTCGCCAAAGGAAATATAACCACAGAAACGTGCGTACGCAAGCAGGGGAGCATCCGTGGATTTGTACGTGGAAGCGCAGGTATTCCCGTTCATATCAGATTTGATACATACGCCACTTTGCGTGGAAAGTGACGTGCGCAATGTTTTTGTGCGCACGCATGGTTGATACATGAGGCCCCAGGACCCTGTTGAGGGTGTAGAGCTGGTCTAGTGTTCCACGACCAGGACGAAAACCACACTGCTCCTCCTGAATCCGAGGTTCGACTATCCGACGGACCCTCCTCTCCAGAACCCCTGAATAGACCTTACCAGGGAGGCTTAAGAGTGTGATCCCTCTATAGTTGGAACACACCCTACGGTCCCCCTTTTTGAATAGGGGAACCACCACCCCAGTCTGCCAATCCAAGGGAACTGCCCCCGATGTCCACGCGATATTGCAGAGTCGCGTAAGCCAACACAACCCCACAACATCCAGAGCCCTAAGGAACTCAGGACGAATCTCATCCACCCCAGGAGCCTTGCCACCGCGGAGCTTTTTAACCACCTCGGCGACCTCAGCACCAGAGATTGGAGAGCCCGACCCAAAGTCCCCAGGCTCCACTTCCTCAGTGGAAGACGTGCCAGTAGGATTGAGGAGGTCTTCGAAGTACTCCGCCCACCGACTCACAACATCCCGAGTTGAGGTCAACAGCACGCCATCCCCACCATAAATGGTGTTGGTCGCGTACCGCTTTCCCCCCCTGAGACGTCGGATGGTGGACCAGAATCGCCTCGAAGCCGTACGGAAGTCATTCTCCATGGCCTCTCCGAACTCCTCCCACGCCCGAGTTTTTGCCTCAGCAACCACCCGAGCCGCATGCCGCTTGGACTGCCGGTATCTATCTGCTGCTTCCGGGGTCCCACAGGCCAAAAAGGCCCAATAGGACTCCTTTTTCAGCCTGACAGCATCCCTCACCGCCGGTGTCCACCACCGGGTTCTAGGGTTGCCACCACGACAGGCACCAACAACCTTGCGGCCACAACTCTGATAAGCTGCCTCGACAATAGAGGCGCGGAACATGGCCCACTCGGGCTCAATGTCCCCCGCCTCCCTCGGAACGTGTTCAAAGCTCTCCCGGAGGTGGGAGTTAAAGCTCCGTCTTACGGGAGACTCTGCCAGACGTTCCCAGCAGACCCTCACAATACGTTTGGGTCTGCCAGGTCTGACCGGCATCCTCCCCCACCATCGGAGCCAACTCACCACCAGGTAGTGGTCAGTTGACAGCTCCGCCCCTCTCTTCACCCGAGTGTCCAGGACATGCGGCCGCAGATCAGATGAGACGACAACAAAGTCGATCATCGAACTGCGACCTAAGGTGTCCTGGTGCCAAGAGCACACATGGACACCCTTATGCCTGAACATGGTGTTTGTTATGGACAATCCATGACGAGCACAGAAGTCCAACAACAGAACACCGCTCGGGTTCAGATCAGGGGGGCCGTTCCTCCCAACCACACCCCTCCAGGTCTCACTGTCATTGCCCACGTGAGCGTTGAAGTCCCCCAGCAGAACAAGGGAGTCCCCAGGAGGCGCACCCTCCAATACCCCCTCCAAGGACTCCAAAAAGGGTGGGTAATCTGCGCTGCCGTTTGGTGCATAGGCACAAACAACAGTCAGAGCCCGTCCCCCCACACGTAGGCGAAGGGAGGCTACCCTCTCGTTCACCGGGGTGAACCCCAACGTACAGGCACCGAGATGGGGGGCAACCACACTCACAGAAATATTTAACCCCAATTTTTAAGATTTATGTAATTTTATTAAATGACAAAATTGCGTGCCTTTTTATTAGATAATTTCAAGGCAAACCTATGAAATAAACCTTACATGATGCATATGCATTCATGTAATAAGGCCTATTTATTTTAAATGCATAACCCTCAGGTTTATGTATTCAGAATTAATAACATATAATTACTCTAAATGAATAATCTTGAGGGTATTTATTTCAAATACATAAAGAATATTATTTTAATTTGCATAATAATCAGGTTTATTATTCAATATAAATAGCATATATTTATTTTAATTACATGTCATTTATGCATATGTAATGAACTAAATTAATCAAAATGCATAACATTTATGCAATTCCTTTCCATTCATACCAACAATCTTAATGAACCAATCAGTTGTTGTTCTTTCAACATCTTTATTAAACTTCAAATCATATTAAATACACAAAATTATAATATCAAAATTAAAGTTTCACTTGTGCATATTCACAAGACCATAGGTCCCATTTTGGCCATACTTTTCCTAAAATATTACAAGTAAAAAAAATAAAGACTTCACCTTAGTGGATTTTGTAGAAACTTAAGCACCTTTTAGAACAAATCTTTGTAACACTTAACTCCACTGAATCTGGAAACAATTCAAGAAAAAAAATCTGGTTTGAGCTGAGGTAATACAATATGTCCCGCTAAAACATTTTAGAAACCAACCATCTATGAACTTGCATAAGAACTCACCTACACAGCCACATTCACACATCACTTCCTGTTAAGTGCTTCAACATCAAAAGAAAAAAAAAAGAACATTAAACAGGTATTTTCCTGACACACCCTTCAAAAACTATAAGGGATTTAAACAGTCTGTATGATGGAGAAACTGACAAAAAATCAGGTAGCTGTGTATGTGCATTATTGCCAGCCAAATCACTGGGGCAATTTGAGTTTCAGTGTCTGTACTTTTGGTGACAGCTTGGCTGAGTCCAGGTTCATCAGGATTTTCTGGTACACCTCGAATGTACGGGTCAGGCTTTTCGGATAGCTCAAGTTGAGTGCATAGATCAGTCCATAAAGCATCACGCACGCATGGCTGACACTCTGTAGGTTATGGAGGACTTCCACACCTTCCAGCACAACTCCAACATCAGCAAAGTGTCCATTACCTGGACCATCAGGACCACGACCCTCTGCTCGGACAGTGTAGATGCCCATGGTCTTCTCCGCAATGTCTGCCTCAGCCTCTCTGGATTCAAGGTCCTGGAATATAAAGAGAACAGAATGATTGGTTATGTGATCCTAACCTTGACCACTAAAATCTAAGCAGCTCATCCTTAGGCCAAGTGAATGTTCATTTGAAGAAATTTCTTTAAAGCACTGCATATGTGTTATGTAGCATGTATGTATGTATGTAGCATGTAGTATGTATGTATTATGTATGTGTGTAGTATGTATGTAATATGTATGTATGTGTGTAGTATGTATGTAATATGTATGTATGCGTGTAGTATATATGTAATATGTATGTATGCGTGTAGTATATATGTAATATGTATGTATGCGTGTAGTATATATGTAATATGTATGTATGCGTGTAGTATATATGTAATATGTATGTATGCATGTAGTATATATGTATGCATGTAGTATATATGCAATATGTATGTAGTATATATGCAATATGTATGTAGTATATATGCAATATGTATGTAGTATATATGTAATATGTATGTAGTATATATGTAATATGTATGTAGTATTTATATGTAATATGTATGTAGTATATATGTAATATGTATGTATGCGTGTAGTATATATGTATGCATGTAGTATATATGCAATATGTATGTAGTATATATGCAATATGTATGTAGTATATATGTAATATGTATGTATGTAGTATATATGTAATATGTATGTAGTATATATGTAATATGTATGTAGTATATATGTAATATGTATGTAGTATATATGTAATATGTATGTAGTATATATGTAATATGTATGTAGTATATATGTAATATGTATGTATGCGTGTAGTATATATGTAATATGTATGTATGCGTGTAGTATATATGTAATATGTATGTAGTATATATGTATGTATGTATGTATGTAGTATATATGTATGTATGTAGTATATATGTAATATGTATGTATGTAGTATATATGTATGTATGTAGTATGAATGTATTCTGTATGTATGTAGTATGAATGTATGTATGTAGTATATATGTAATATGTATGTATGTAGTATATATGTAATATGTATGTATGTAGTATATATGTAATATGTATGTATGTAGTATATATGTAATATGTATGTATGTAGTATATATGTAATATGTATGTATGTATGTATGTAGTATATATGTAATATGTATGTATGTATGTAGCATATATGTAATATGTATGTATGTAGCATATATGTAATATGTATGTATGTATGTAGTATATATGTAATATGTATGTATGTATGTATGTATGTATTCTGTATGTATGTATGTATGTATGTATGTATGTATGTATTCTGTATGTATGTATGTTTGTATGTATGTTGTATGTATGTATGATGTATGTATTATGTATTTATGTATTCTGTATGTATGTAGTATGAATGTATGTATATAGTATGTGTGTAGTATGTATATATTCTGTATGTATGTAGTATGAATGTATTCTGTATGTATGTAGTATGAATGTATGTAGTACGTATGTAGCATGCATGTATGTATGTAGCATGCACAACACCAACATCAGCAAAACGTCCATTACCTGGACCATCAGGACCACGACCCTCTGCTCGGACAGTGTAGATGCCCATGGTCTTCTCCGCAATGTCTGCCTCAGCCTCTCTGGATTCAATGTCCTGGAATATAAAGAGAGCAGAATGATTGGTTATGTGATCCTAACCTTGACCACTAAAATCTAAGCAGCTCATCCTTAGGCCAAGTGAATGTTCATTTGAAGAAATTTCTTTAAAGCACTGTATATATGTGTTATGTATGTAACATGTATGTATGTATTCTGTATGTATGTAGTATGAATGTATGTAGTACGTATGTATGTAGCATGCATGTATGTATGTAGCATGCACAACACCAACATCAGCAAAGCGTCCATTACCTGGACCATCAGGACCACGACCCTCTGCTCGGACAGTGTAGATGCCCATGGTCTTCTCCGCAATGTCTGCCTCAGCCTCTCTGGATTCAATGTCCTGGAATATAAAGAGAGCAGAATGATTGGTTATGTGATCCTAACCTTGACCACTAAAATCTAAGCAGCTCATCCTTAGGCCAAGTGAATGTTCATTTGAAGAAATTTCTTTAAAGCACTGTATATATGTGTTATGTATGTAACATGTATGTATGTATTCTGTATGTATGTAGTATGAATGTATGTAGTACGTATGTATGTAGCATGCATGTATGTATGTAGCATGCACAACACCAACATCAGCAAAGCGTCCATTACCTGGACCATCAGGACCACGACCCTCTGCTCGGACAGTGTAGATGCCCATGGTCTTCTCCGCAATGTCTGCCTCAGCCTCTCTGGATTCAATGTCCTGGAATATAAAGAGAACAGAATGATTGGCTATGTGATCCTAACCTTGACCACTAAAATCTAATCTAAAATCTAAGACTTCCTCACCCTCTCCCTGCGAGATTGTTCTTCCTAGAAAACAAAACCGAGCTGTGATGGTCCACACAGACAAATGGTTTTATGGCATAACTTCACAAACAGGAATTCTTACCCGAATGATGTCCTCCTTCTCTGTCTCCTGAACCTGGTAGAGAATCTTTGACAGCTCCTGATCCGACTCCATTTTCCCTATGATACGTTCATTGAGTGCTCGCCAGCATGGTACAATACTGAACTATGTGTGTGTGTGTGAAAAGACACAAACAATTTCAAAATAAAAACAATATGGCAGAACGTTGCAGCAAACTTTCATCCAGCCAGACTTGACTTACTCATGCGACGGTGTTGACGGAGGATTTTAATGAAATCGAATGTGTTGACGCCCAACAACAGCTGATTCTCACATTCTCTGTCATCACTGGCAGTCTGTAAAACAGGAGAAAAAGGGTGTCCAAAAGATCTGTGTGTGTGTGGGCACAAGTCAACTATCAACAAATGTCGACAGACAAACCTTGAGGATTTCTAAGACTTCATCAGCTTTCTTTTGAGAGACAATGGCATCGTCATAGAATAATAAGAATAAGAATGAATTTAATTTATAACGCACTTTTCATTAACAAAAATCTCAAAGTGTTAGAAACGACTGAACTGACGCTGGAGCCAAAAGGCATCGATGTCTCGAGGATGTAAATCTTTTTTCTTCACAGTCATCACATCACCTGTTCCACCAAACTACATAAACAGGAATTAATTAACAATAAAAAAAATTCTGAATAAAAAGGCTGAAGTACTGACTAATGACAAGAACACTACACTTACATTGGTTGTGTAGTGGTCACACATGCTTCCTCTCCTTCACCGTCTTCATCTGAGTGTTCATCTCGTACTTCTCCAAACTGGTCTTCATCTCCTTCCTGCAAACCAGAAAAATGATTACTTTTATAATTTATTTGGAGCACAAACATCTGTATGTTCCAAAGCTTTTGGGGACAAAATTTGCAATACCTTTTATCACTGAAATTCAAAGTCAGGTGAATCTTATTTTCGACGAGGGTCAGTTCGTTGTGCAGAAAGCTGTTAGAACAAAAAGGAATTTAACATCATGAAAAAAAAAACTTTACCTTAAAAAAAAAATCTTATCTGACTTTATAGCACAAGGGTTCCAAGAACTTAATAATAATAATAATTTGTCACATTTGTCATCTGTGTATGTTTCCCATACTTGACAGACGAAATTGGTCTTCTGCCTTTAACCCAACCACCACCAGGTGGTGCAGCGAGCAGCGTAGTCGCGCTCGGGGAGCTGGAGAATTAGATGTGCACTCATAGACACCCCAAGGTGTGTAGTGGCCGGGGCGCGAACCCGCGTCCTTCACGTTCCTTAAAGGTTCAGTATGCAGTTTCTGTAGAACTGCAGCAGTTAGAAATATTTTCAACAGGCAAAGCATTCTGATCCCTCCCCCTCAGAGCCATATGTGGCTCTGCCCCCTTGTGGTCTGTTGAATTTCAAATTCAAGCTCTGTTTTTATTGGCTGATTCAAATTCAAGCTCTGTTTTTATTGGCTGGTTACAAACTCTGTTTTTATTGGCTGGAAAATGGCGGGTCACCTTTTCTTTTTAGAAATGCTTATTTACCACCTGGAGAAGCAAGGGGACAATATTTTTTTTATTTTTTTTCAGAGATTACCTGGCTAACATCAGTCTGTCAGGAGGTAGTGACAGAGTGAAGAAATATGTTCATAAAAAAAGCTACATACTGCAGCTTTAATAAATTCACGCAATGGTCAAATCTTCTGGATTTAAATTGTTTCACTTTGACGTCTTCCAAATCATCGCGTGCACTGTGTGCTCAGCATATTAAAGATGTTACTTTAAATAAAAATCTGTGATTTTGTTGTCCTGTGACATGTTCAAATCTGTTCTGCCATCTTTGTTTTGATTTTTGTGAAAACAAAGTCAAAAGATGCTTCTTGTTTGTTATTTTAAACGTTTTATTTAAAATAAACTGGAGTGCACAGAATAACTTTAAAATATGTTGTTTTACATTAAATGCAGACTAGGTTTCATCATCTATTCTGTGTAAATGTTCTGCTTGTTTTTATCACAAAGTGACTGTAATTACTCTTCGTGGCCGCTATAGAGGCGCTGTTGACGCCCGCTAGCTTAGCCTTTAGCTTAACCGTTAGCTTGCGAGTAGCATCTAACAAAATCGGATTAAAAGCAACTTACGCAAAGAGTTTTAGCCTGTATGTGATACTCACTAGAACCGCGTTCTTTTAAGAGACATACTCAATGTTATTAAACCTGTTGAGACAGGTTCTGTGATTTTTAAACGTTAAAGAAAAATCTCCGTTTGTCTTGTGGTTATGTGTTATGCACTGCGCAAATAAATTATAAATAAATCGAATTTTAGCTCAAAATTCGAATACAGCTCATAGTTTGTAAATGACCACGAAGTAATTACGTTCAAGTTTAAAGAAATTCGGCCGTGTGGTTTATGACCTACAGTACTGTATATTGCTAACAGACACTGAGCTAACAGTGAAGTGGCTAGTTCATAGCTCTGGTTCATAGGCCCTGAGCAGGAGGCTGGACTACGACAGACAGTCCGACCAGAGAAGGCTGCCGTCGGACACGAGCTGCGACTCACTCGTGTATCTCCTAGCTGCTAAGAAGCAACTGGGGGAAAGAAACCCAGCGTACCCCCACCTTTCTTTTACCTGCGAATCTTTACTTCCACGGCACGCGATTGTCTCGAACGAAAATTTAAAATTATATTGTAGCTAGCCGCTAGCTAAGACTTATATTAGTTGGCTAGCTCTACCGTTAGCTAACACGAGCTGAGTCAATATCCAAATCGCCTGTTATAAAACATTTTGATACCAACCAACTTCATGCATTATGATTAAAAAAACATACTTACTGGTATCTGTTAAGAAGATATTTCCCAAGAGAAGCAGCAAACGCGCTCAAAAATGAGGCTCTGCGCATGTGCGATGTGTGTGTGTTCTGAGCATGCGCGTTGTGTGAGGTTCTGCGCATGCGCATGACAATTTCACCCATTTAAATTCACATAACTTCTATGTAAACCAGTCACACAAATTTATATAATATAATCTTGATTGTTTTATATCTTTTTATATCTTTGATTATTTAAACAATGTTAGTAAGTAATACTAATTACATTCAATAAAGTAGATAATTTATTAAATGATGTATATAATCTTTCATTTTAATGCATAAATATAAAAAAAATGAGTTTTTAAATAAAATCAAGTAGATTTAAATGTATAAAACTTACTTATGCCATGAATCATTTCTGTGAGTGAGTATGCCCACTCCTGCTCGGCGCCTCTCACCAGGGGCAACTCCAGAGTGGAAGAGTGTCCAACCCCTCTCAAGGAAACTGGTTCCAGAGCCAGAGCCATGCGTTGAGGTGAGTCCGACTATTTCTAGCCGGAACCTCTCAACCTCACACACTAGCTCAGGCTCCTTCCCCACCAGAGAGGTGACATTCCATGTCCCAATGGCCAGCTTCTGTAGCCGAGGATCAGACCGCCAGGGTCCCCGCCCTCGGCCACCACCCATTCCACAATGCACCCGACCCCTTTGGCCCCTCCCACAGGTGGTGAGCCCATGGGAAGGGGGACCCACGTCTCCTCTTCGGGCTGTGCCCGGCCGAGCTCCATGGGTAAAAGCCCGGCCACCAGGCGCTCGCCAACGTGCCCCTCCTCCGGGCCTGGCTCCAGAGTGGGGCCCCGGTGACCCGCGTCCGGGCGAGGGAACATTGTTTCCATTTATTTTTCTCATCATAAGGGGTCTTGTGGGCTGCGCTTCGTCTGGTCCCTCACCTAGGACCTGTCTGCCTTGGGTGACCCTACTAGGGGCATGAAGCCCCTGACAGCATAGCTCCTAGGATCATTGGGACACTCATACCCCTCCACCACGGTAAGGTGGCAGCCCAGGGAGGGGAATTACATAAACGGCCTGCAAAATTTGCATGATCCAGGACCTGCAGGGTTAAAGATGGAGCAACTCCTGGGGGGTTCGGCTGCAGGATGAGTCGTGATGCATGAGGTTAGCATCACAACGTGAACTTTATTCAACTGAGAAATTAACCGAAACTGGACTCGTGAAAAAGTGACAAGTATAAAAATATAGTGTTAGTCAGCACTGCTAGAAAAGTTTGAGCTGTTTTAGATGGTGGAATCCAAAACAGCTCATTAATAATAATTATAATTATAATAATATTAATAGAGAAAATGCATTTCCTGAGAAACTGCAGTGTGAATGCTTACCGTATTGATGAAGAACGTACAGCTTAGTTAAAAGCCTAAGTTAGCAGAAGAAAGCAGAAAGAACACATATTTGCTGAATTAGGTTTAAATAAGCTGAAATGAGCACAAAAATTAGGAAATTAGCTTAAACCTGAATTTAGCACAAAAAAGTTGAAAAGTAGTTAAAAAGGCTGAAAGAAGCTTGAACTACCAGAAGGAAGTGGAAAGATCTGAATTGAGCTTATAAAACATGTAATTACCGTAGCTGAAAGAGCTAAATTTAGCATCAAAATGGGTAAATAGTAGCTGAAATAGCAGAAAAAGCTGAAATTAGCATATATATGCTGAAAGGAGCATAACAAGGTGAAATTAGCAGAAAGAAGTTAATTAGGCCAAAAATAGCTAAAATTACCACAAAAATGTTGAATTTATCTGAAAACTGCTGAAATTAGCTAAAAAATGCTAAAACAAAAAAGGTAGCCGTAAAGGTGGAAAAGGCTTAAATTAGCAGAAGAAAGCAGAAAAAAAACGTTTGTTGAAAGAAGCAGAAATTAGCACAAAGTAGTGGAAATTATCTGACAAAAACCTAAATGAGCCAAAAACAGCTGAAAAGTAGCTTTAAAAAAAAGCAGAAAGGAGCTTAAATTGTCAGGGGGTGGAGAGAGCACATTTTTGCTGAATTACACTGTAAAAAGTTTAAATGAGTGCAAAAAAAAAGCGGAATTAGCTGAAAAAGCTAAAATTTGCATAAAACAGCTAAATAGTAGCTGAAATAGCAGAAAAAGCTGAAACGCATAAATAAGCTGAAAGGAGTTAGAAGAAGCACAAAAATGTTGTAGTTAGCAGAAAGAATCAGAAAGGAACGCAAAACAGCTGAAAGTAGCTGAAAGAAGTTAAAATTTGTGGAAAAAGCTGAAAGCAGAACAAAAAGTAAAAGGAGCAGTAAAATGTTTTAAACACATCTAAAGAGCTGAAGGATGTAAAATCAGTTCAATTCATTTTCTATGAGGAAAAAATGGCAGAAAAGGCTAAATATTTCAAAAAGCTAAAGTTGTACCAATACCAGAAGTCATAGCAGGGTTGTCCTGAAAGAGCCGAACCTTTTGATATAATTTGTTGAAATAGAACAAAAACTGTGGAACAAGAAAGTTGAAGAATAAAAATGGATCACAACAGAGTGCATGCTTCATAAACATTCATCCAATACAGTAATTTACTTTAAATACTTTTTTCTTCGATTGAATTTGACAACTTGTTCTCGCACTATGATGCAGCTGCCACCGTGCTTCACTGCAGCAGCACCCGTTGTGTGCGATGCTTTAGATTCTGCATTAAACACTTGTGTTTTTCAGTGAGTTAGAGAACTGACTCTGATTGGCTGTCAGGTCCATTAAACCCGTCAGAGGAAACTGCAGGTCGTAAAAAACCGAGTTCTGCTCAAATTCTCAACTCTCCTGAGTTCTCGTCTTGTTTTCTGTAACAAATGCTAATCTTTCATGGCAATATTTTACAACTAACTGGGAGAAAAAAAACTTTGCTTCCTGTTTACTCTGGCTCGTGCACATCCAGGGATCGTTTCTGAAACTAGGCGAGCTGCCTAATGGAGCTGGATAGAGTGAGATGATGAATCACGTTCTTACAGGAACAGTTAATGGAAAGTTTCTCCCCACAGAGATAAGCCTTCACGATTAATAATCTCCGGTTGTTTTCCAGCGCAGAAGAACTCTTCCCTTTTATCTGATAGCGTAGCAGCTGGGGTGAGCTCTTTGTGGAGCCGCACGAGGCGAGTGCACCTTTACCTGCACTGAACGAGCGCACCTTTACCTGCGCTGAACTCAGAGCTTCGTCTGACTCTTGGATGGGCTGTCAGGTCTCACAAGAATCATAATTTCAGCAGTTTTCAGATAACCATCAACCAGACTCATTTACTGGTTCCCTCCATCTAAAGATGTTTGAGCTCCACATTTAAAGGTCCACTGACATGATTTTTTTTACTATTCATAAAATTGCTCAAAATATATATATTTTAACATTTAAATATGTTTGTTTTTGCAAACAAAATGATAAATCACTTTAATTTTGCTTTAAAAGTGATTTTGAACTTCAAGCCGTGTTTAATCATGGGAAATCCGATTACACGCGAACGCACCATCTGTGACGTAGTGTGAGGCAGAGCTCTGGGCTTGTCACAGTGCGCGGGTATGAGCAGCTCCACATGAAGGTAAGTCTGATACAGCATCAGACCTAAATTAGATCCTGTTGTTTCTTGTTCCATCACCCAAACTATTTTCTGCTTCCCAAAATGAAGACAAATAGCTCAAATCTTCACATAGATTGCTAAATTCGTCGGGTTTTAAATTGTCCGCTATTAAAGAGACCAGAGCCCTCTGCCTCTCACTACGTCACAGATGGTGCGTTCGCGTGTAATCGGATTTCCCATGATTAAACACGGCTTGAAGTTCAAAATCACTTTTAAAGCAAAATTAAAGTGATTTATCATTTTGTTTGCAAAAACGAACATATTTAAATGATAATATATATATATATATATATATATATA
>JBBPBX010060015.1:0-21576 GCA_038048925.1 Garcialebias charrua
TTTAAGTTCTCACTGTTTAAGTTCTCACTGTTTAAGTTCTCACTTTTAAAGTTCTCACTTTTAAGTTCTCACTTTTAAAGTTCTCACTTTTAAAGTTCTCACTGTTTAAGTTCTCACTGTTTAAGTTCTCACTGTTTAAGTTCTCACTGTTTAAGTTCTCACTGTTTAAGTTCTCACTGTTTAAGTTCTCACTTTTGATATTTTCAGTTTGGACATTCTCAGTTAATGTTTTATTTTAAAGTTCTCCTTTTTATCTAATTGAATTAACATTCTCAGTTTTAACATTTTCTTTTTAACCCAAAAAAGTTAATTCTGGTCCTCTGGACATTCCAAAACAAAAAAAACAACAAAAAAAAACTGTAGAAACGTTTCCTCTTTCCTCCGAAAGACTTCTTCAGTGGAGCCAAGATGGTGTAGTGGCTAAGGCTTTTGACTTGGGACCCGAAGGGCGCGGGTTCGCGCCCCGGCCACTACACACCTTGGGGTGTCTATGAGTGCACATCTAATTCTCCAGCTCCCCGAGCGCTGACTACGGCTGCTCGCTGCACCACCTGGTGGTGGTTGGGTTAAAGGCAGAAGACCAATTTCGTCTGTCAAGTATGGGAAACATACACAGATGACAAATGTGACAAATTATTATTATTATTATTAGATGCTGTATTCAGCCCAGTCTTATAAATAGCACCTTCTCACAGTGGATCAATCAGTGATCCATTATGAGAAGGTGCATCAGGATGTTCTCAGTTTAAGTTCTCAGTTTAAGTTCTCAGTTTAAGTTCTCAGTTTAAGTTTTCAGTTTAAGTTCTCAGTTTAAGTTCTCAGTTTAAGTTCTCAGTTTAAGTTTTCAGTTTAAGTTTTCAGTTTAAGTTTTCAGTTTAAGTTTTCAGTTTAAGTTCTCAGTTTAAGTTCTCAGTTTAAGTTCTCAGTTTAAGTTCTCAGTTTAAGTTCTCAGTTTAAGTTCTCAGTTTAAGTTCTCAGTTTAAGTTCTCTGGTTAAGTTCTCAGTTTAAGTTCTCAGTTTAAGTTTTCAGTTTAAGTTTTCAGTTTAAGTTTTCAGTTTAAGTTCTCTGGTTAAGTTCTCTGGTTAAGTTCTCAGTTCAAGTTCTCTGGCTAAGTTCTCAGTTTAAGTTCTCAGTTTAAGTTCTCTGGTTAAGTTCTCTGGTTAAGTTATCTGGTTAAGTTCTCTGGTTAAGTTATCTGGTTGAGTTCTCAGTTTAAGTTCTCTGGTTAAGTTCTCTGGTTAAGTTCTCTGGTTGAGTTCTCTGGTTGAGTTCTCTGGTTGAGTTCTCTGGTTAAGTTCTCTGGTTAAGTTCTCTGGTTAAGTTCTCTGGTTGAGTTATCTGGTTAAGTTCTCTGGTTGAGTTCTCTGGTTAAGTTCTCTGGTTAAGTTCTCTGGTTGAGTTCTCTTGTTAAGTTCTCTGGTTAAGTTCTCTGGTTAAGTTCTCTGGTTGAGTTCTCTGGTTAAGTTCTCTGGTTAATTTCTCTGGTTAAGTTCTCTGGTTGAGTTCTCTTGTTGAGTTCTCTGGTTAAGTTCTCAGTTTGAGTTCTCAGTTTGAGTTCTCAGTTTGAGTTCTCTGGTTAAGTTCTCTGGTTAAGTTCTCTGGTTGAGTTCTCTGGTTGAGTTCTCTGGTTAAGTTATCTGGTTAAGTTCTTTGGTTAAGTTATCTGGTTGAGTTCTCTGGTTGAGTTATCTGGTTAAGTTCTCTGGTTAAGTTCTCTGGTTGAGTTCTCTGGTTAAGTTCTTTGGTTAAGTTCTCTGGTTGAGTTATCTGGTTGAGTTATCTGGTTAAGTTATCTGGTTCAGTTCTCTGGTTCAGTTCTCAGTTTTTCTCTGGTTAAGTTCTCGTTAAGTTCTCAAGTTAAGTTCTCAAGTTAAGTTCTCTGGTTAAGTTCTCTGTTTAAGTTTTCTGTTTAAGTTCTCAGTTTAAGTTCTCAGTTTAAGTTCTCAGTTTAAGTTCTCAGTTTAAGTTCTCAGTTTAAGTTCTCAGTTTAAGTTCTCAGTTTTAAGTTTTCTGGTTAAGTTCTCTGGTTAAGTTTTCAAGTTAAGTTCTCTGGTTGAGTTCTCAGTTTAAGTTCTCAGTTTAAGTTCTCTGGTTGAGTTCTCTGGTTAAGTTCTCTGGTTCAGTTCTCAGTTTAAGTTCTCTTTGGTATGTTTCATAGATTCAGGTCAAACAACCTGTTTGTGTGTGAGCAGCAGCTGGGAACAGGTTTAAGTTGAACTGGTTCTTTACATTATCTTTTCAGTGGTGACATACAGTAGTTCTGGGTCATCCCCTCGAGCTCCTTTAGTCTGAGCGGGTCAAAGGTCTGAAAGTGAAACTAACTGAACTGTTGATCACGACTACCAGTGGTGGGCAGATGAACGCTAGATAGCGCTAAAGCGCTAATCCGCTTACAGTGGACCTAAACTTTTTGTCAGCGTTTTTGTGGTTTGACTAACTTTTATAATTCATAAGCGGATTTGTGCTATTTTTATTTAAAATGCAGTACCGCTAATAACTAATTATCTATCAGTAAAAACCAATAAACTTATTTACAAGCTCTTATGCTGGCTCCGTAGCTGCTTGTTTTACCTTTTTCCCCACCGTAAAGAGCAGAGAGGAGGGAGGGTTGGAGGGGGAGGGAGCAGAGCGGAGAACAGACTCGGATCTACCATGTAAGTAAATGATGCCGTTGCCTGGGGATCCCAATCAGCATGGGGCGCCGGCCCCGCCGCGCCCCGGCCAGTCACCTACATCCCTAACATTGATCCTGCTTGTTAATGTACTATTTTTTTTTCCAAGTTTATTTTAGATTTTTAAAGTACATTACAGAAAAAATGTGAAAAATACAATGTCAACAATGTACTGTCCGTTTAACTGAACGTCAAGAGAACGAATAACTTAAACAAAAACAAAGAGACAATAATAACAATAATAATAATAAAAAAATAAAAAAATAAATAAATAAAGAAATAAGAAATAAATAAAAAAAAAAAATAAAAATTAAATTTAAAAAAAGGGGGGGGGGGGGAATTCAGGCGCCAGGGGAGGACCCCGTCGTCAGAATAGTTAAGTCTTCTCCAAAGGGAGAGAGCTAAAATGGTAGCGACAAGTGCATATACCAGCTACAAACACACAAATCACCCCATCAGTCCGGGATATTGGGGAAATTTAACCTTTTCAGGGCTCTCAAGAAAGGGTTCCATAGTCCTAAAAATTTGGCAGAGCAACCTTTCAAAGTGCAGCGGATTTTTTCAAGTTTAATAAAGTGTAACGCATCTCGGAGCCAATGGGTATGTGAAGGAGGGCGAGGCGACTTCCATTTTGTAATGATCACTCTCCTCGCCAAAAAGGTCAGGAAAGCAAGGGAGGACTTTTGTGATGAGGACAGGGTGGATTGCAGAGGGGTAATTCCGAATAAGGCAGTTAATGGGTCTGGTTCCAATTGTCTGTCATAAATGTCTGATAATATAGCAAAGACTTTAGACCAATATTGGTGAAGTTGAGGACACAGCCAGATGGTGTGAATTAAATTAGCTGGGGAATGTTGGCACCTATCACAGGCAGGGGAAATGTTGTCGTAAAACTTGGCCAGGCGTGCTTTGGTGTAATAAATACGATGTACAAGCTTACATTGGATCAAGTTGTGCCTGGCACAAATCGAAGATTTGTGCACAGATCGTAAGACTTGTGACCAGAGATCCTCTGAGAAGGTCTGACCCAGATCCTCTTCCCAGAGTATTTTTATAGAGTTTAGAGTTCGGGGACGTAGGGTCATAATTTGATTATATGTGGAAGAAATAGCTCCTTTCAGTTTGACCTGTGGTTTTAGAAAAATGTCCAGGGTTGTATCCGCGGGACGGCCGGGAAAGTTTGGGTAGGTGGATCTGACAAAGCTACGCACTTGTAAGTACCTAAAGAACTGGTGGCGAGGGATATCGAACTTCTCCGAGATTTGTTGAAATGAGGCGAAGGTATTGTTAATGTACATGTCGTGAAAGGTAGAGAGACCCTTTCCCCGCCATGACAAGAAAGCATTATCCGAAAGAGATGGCGGAAAAGTGTGGTTTGAGGATATGGGAGCATGTATCGAAATGGATTGTAGGCCAAAGTGCCGTCTGAATTGTTTCCATATTTTAAAAGATCCCTCCACCAATTTATTAGAAGTGTAATGTTTAGTTGAGGATTGTAACGGAGAGTATAGCAAAGCTGCCAAAGACACGGGACTTACAGAGCTGGCCTCCATGGAGACCCAGGCTGGAGAAGAGGGGCTACCCGCCTCAAGCCAATATCGAAAAAGTCTAATATTTGAGGCCCAATAATAGAACCGTAGATTTGGAAGGGCCATTCCACCCAGCTCCTTCGGCCGCTGTAAAAATTCAGTACGGATTCGAGGAGCTTTCCCGTTCCAAAGAAATTTGATAATTATACCATCTAGTTTGGTAAAAAAGGACCGCGGGAGAAAGATAGGTATGCATTGAAATAGGTATGAGAAACGAGGTAGGATATTCATTTTAATAGCGTTAACCCGGGCAGCTAAAGAAAGACCCAGCATCGACCAGCGATCGAAGTCCTCCTTGATGTGAGTTAGCAGAGGGGAAAAGTTAGCTTTGAAGAGGTCTCCATATTTAGATGTAACTTTGATTCCTAAATAGGAAAAGCTTTGATCCACAATCTTAAAAGGCAGTGTGTGCAATGGATAGCTCTTAGCCAACGCATTGATAGGAAATAGTTCGCTTTTGTTAAGATTTAGTTTATAACCTGACAGTTGTCCGAATCTACCCAGTGTAGCAAGTATAGCGGGAATAGAGACATCCAAATCGGAAACGTATAAAAGGAGATCATCGGCATATAGAGATAACTTAGCCTCTAAGTCTTTCCTCACCACACCTACAATGCTCGTACTATTTCTAAGTGCTATTGCGAGGGGTTCAATTGCCAAAGTGAATAGCAATGGGCTCAATGGGCAGCCCTGGCGCGTAGAGCGGCCGAGACGAAAATAGTCTGAATGGTTCCCGTTTGTCCTAATTGACACATAAGGGTCAGTAAAGCAGTTTAATCCAGGACAAGAAGGCTCTCCAAAGCCAAATTTTTTAATCGAGTAAAATAAGTACGACCACTCGACCCTGTCGAAAGCCTTTTCAGCGTCCAAAGATATCACAGCTTCTTGGGTACTGTCAGAAGGTGAGCTGTATAAAACATTAAAGAGCTGTCTTATGTTGGAGAAGGAGTTCCTGTTTTGCACAAAACCGGTCTGGTCCATTCCTACCACACCAGGGAGTACAGCTTCTAGTCTTAGCGCTAATGTCTTTGCCAGTAACTTAAAAATCGCTAAAGGCCAGGTTGATCTCTATTGGGTTAACAGTGGTACCCTGATCAGTTTGAATCTGAGTAATGTGGCGAGAGGCTGATAGACGACGAATACGGTGAGCTAATAGTTTGTCAGCTTTATCCCCGTGTTCATAAAATTGGGCACCTGTTTGAAGTAACATCTCCGTAGTGTGTTGAGTCATGAGCACATCAAACTCAGCCTGTAAGATGAGTCTATCCTTGTATAAAACAGGAGAAGGCGATGTGGCATACAAGTCATCAATTTGAGAGATTTGGCGCGTCAGTGTATTAAGTTTATCTTTTCGTAATTTATTTTCGTACTTTACATAAGAGATAATTTCTCCTCTAATGAAGGCCTTAAGTGTCTCCCAAAGCAGTGAGGCCGAGATTCCGGGACTTTTATTGGTCTCTAGAAAGAAGTCTATTTGTCGCGTTACAAAGGATACAAACCTGTCATTAGTCAATAGGCGGGTATTAAGCCTCCACGGCGGTCGTTCAACGGGGTGAGAACCTGTCTTAAGATATTTTATTTTATAATGTGCAGGACTCGGGAAAAAGGTCGGCACAATGAAAACACACTCTCAGAACTGTGTACTTCAGTATGCTTTAATAAAAAGTTGCCACAGATACAATAAAACTCTGCAAAGCATAAACATGCTCAATAACAACACACACACACACTGTTATTTGCTAGGATCGAGTATCAATTTAAACCCCGCCACGAATAACAGCAAGCCTCAAGCTTTTACACACACTCAAAAGGCATTGATGTAAAGGATCAAATCCCTCACCGTTGATACCAACGAGGAAGCCTCTTCGTTCGGCAGGAGATGTCATCAATGCAACAAACACCGGGCGTTGATCAGACCCACGGCAGACCTCAGAAATCCATCCGAGCGCCTCCTATTTTATACCTTTGAGTTGTGTGAATGTGTATGCGTGGTGCGTGTGCGTGCGTGTCTATAATGACTTCACTCTCATCTTAACACAAACATGTTTTTGTGTGAGTCGGTGCAAGGCACGGGTGAGGGATAACATTTGTTATTTTGACTAGATTGTTGCATCTTTTGCCAATAAAGACAAAGTTATATGTGAAAAAGAGTAGGGCCCGTACCTCTTCCACATACAGTAATCAGTGTCTTCAAAGCAAAAGCTGCCTGTAAAAAGTCAACCTGACACTAAGTATATGGTCAGTTTTAATGAATACACTTAAATTTGATAAAATAGTCAGTTTGCCAGCTGTGTTCTATCAACATCTTACAAAATTGGCTGTGAATATTTATTTGCCTAACTCCCTTTCAGAAGAACTGCAAGGCTTGAAGTGAGATGGGTGATATGCATTCATTCCATCAAAGACCAGTTCTTCGAAGAAGGACGGGCCCTTGAAGCAAAGCCACACAAAACCCCCCACTTCAAGGCTTTAATGAAACATCTTGACACTAAACTAAAATGTTTTTTCTCACAAGTGTTGCATTAAGCATTAATTCTTAACATAAAAATTGATAAACATTTAGTCAGAAAAACATTAATACTTCTTAAACTCTTCATTCCACCCTATGATTTTTCTGACTAATTTTGAAAATTTTTCTTGTCACCTCATGGGACATTTACCAGTCACAATATAAGTTCAATCATCATTCTAAGACAGTGTTACAACTAATCTAATTATATGATCCTTCCTACAAAACAAAGCACTAAAATACAAAAGTAAAGAAGGGATACTGCACATTCTCACTTTATTAGCTGTAAAACTTCTTCCCTTAACACTTTCAAGTGGACAGTCAGACATACAAACTCAATCACAAGTTTCACAAATTTCGGCACTTATGGGCCCGTTTGTTGCGCATCAAAGGGTCCAGAGTGACTGCAAAGCAGAATTGCCAATTAATCAATCAATAAGTCTTTTTGTCCCCATTTCCACAAGCATACAACACATACATCCTTTAAAAAGGCACCTAGTTACTTTTCAAGGACGATTTTACTGTCCAGATAAAACCTATTCAGGTTTATAGCACATATCTGTTCATGTGCATGTCATCTCTAATTAATAATCATTTAGTCTTAAAAACAAATCTCATTTCATCATTTCAGGTTTTTATCACTTCAGGTAAAATAAAACAAAATAAAAACTCAAAGAACAATAAAAAATGAAAATGTTCCCAAACTAGCACTTCACGATCGTGGCTCCACCCTCTGGAACAACTCGCACACCTTAAAGGTCGATGCACAAGGTCGTTGCACTGGAACGTTACACGCGCCGGACACCACTGCTCTGCCCACGCTCTGTCCACACTTGTTACCAGCAGGACCGATGTACAGGACATTTGAAGCCGTCCTGTCTGTTCATCTCGTGGCAAAGAGCGTCCTCATCAGGACACGTCTCGTTTTTCAGAGGTGTGGTCATCAGCACACATCACAGATGAGCACGAACACCCATCCTCAGGTGCGCTGGCAGGCAGCAGCTTTGCAGCAGCGATGAAGCGACCCAGCAGACGACAAGCCACCACCCTTCAGGAGCCTCTCTCAGGAGTTGGTCATCCTCAGGGCCCACCTCTGTTGTCCCATCAGACAGACAACGACACACCACGACATCAAGCTTTGGAAAAAAGCAAAAAACTGAGATAGAATGACAGAAATTAGTGATCTTTTTTAGATAAAAGTTTCATTCCTTAAACTCGAAGAGAGGAAATAAAAACTTGGAAACCTTTTCTTTTAAAATAAGCATGAAAACCAACACTTTTTTTTTTTAGAGCTGCTTTGTCTCAGCTCCTTCTGAACTCCCTCTTAATTCTTCCTCTAGCCTTTCCTGCTCCTCATTCTCCAACTTTTCAGCTCAACATTCCATGCATAACTCCCACTTTCACACACGAACCTGCGCGCCTACGTCACGCTCTTTCTCGTTCACTGGTATTCCGCAATGCACATGCACGAACACTGCTGTACATAAAAAACAAAACAAATTTTAACCGACCTTTCTTGGCCCACGGCTCATATGTTGCCTCCTCTACTCTCATCCTGCACACATCTCCTCAGAGCTGCAGTACACACGCGCATTTTCCAAACACACTCACAACTACACACACCTTTTACACACATGAGACAGGGGCTGTCACACCCCGCTTCTACTCACACACACACCCGAACAGAGGGAGCGGGCTACTGTAGCTCCGCCGCACACACCTCATGCTCTCCTCTGCCTGTCTCTTTAACACTCCAGCTGACAAATTACGCAAACACACTCACATTTTTTAGAACAAAGCTTATTTCAGACTCACAACAGATGAGAAACACATTTCCTCAGTCTCTTAAATCACTTTCTCTGTTTCTTTCACTCTGTTCTCATGCTTAACAACAACAACAACAACAACAGAAACAACAACAACAACGACATCAAACAAGGACCGTCTCCTGACCTCCGTTAAAGGTCGCTCCACCCCAAACTCAAAACACCCCTGTTTCAGATGAAGTGTCATTCCTGCCAAAACATCCATGCCCAAAATCCATTTTTTAACTGGAGTGACTAAAACCTGAAATTTCTGAATTGGCATTTTTCCAATTTTTTTTTTTTAAAGGTATAGTCATACTTTTTCCAAAAATCATGTTTCCTCCCAGACCTGAAAGGGGAACAACAGGACTATTTAAACTGTTAGGGTTTCCGTGAATTAACGTAGCCTCAGCCCCAGTGTCTACGAGTGCCAGAACTTTTTGAACATTTTTATTCTTCCAATAAATTTCTATTTGCCTAATATCATCTATTGACCAATTTGTAATTCTTATTTCTGGGGCCTGGCTTTTTATTTATTTATTCGAAGTCCATCAAATCCTGCAAATCTGGATATAACTGTGTTCTCGGTTTGCCTTTTCTGTTCTTTTTTTCTCACTCTGATTTTCTCATTTTCAGAGGAGTCTCGGTCTGATTCAACATGAGCAGCCTGGCTCCTCTCCTCACTCCTCTCCCCCACTGCACTGCAGCGTGTGGGTCTGAGCTCAGCTTGAGCAGCCCCGCTCCCTTCCCCGCTCCGCTCCCCCACTGCACAGCTGCACGTGAGTCTGAGCTCAGCTGAGGAAGTGGTGAGAGCAGGAGCTGCTTTGAAAACGTCACTCAGGGCCCGTGTTAAATTTTCCAAGTCAAGACCAGCACAATGCACTTTTAACTTTTCCTGTTGACATCTGGACCTCAATTGTTCCGTAGGCAACCCGTCTATCTCATTAGGAGAAACCCCTGATTGAATCAATGCTCTCCAGAGAGCAGAGCGAGTGGGTCTCGTGTTTTTCTGAGCACCCCTTTTTGGCCCGCGCGTCGTCAGTTGACTGGAGACCGAGGAGACAGGAGGAGCAACCTCCACCTGACTGCTCACGTCCTGCTCTTTGTCCCAAAAGTAATCATTTTTATCACTCTCGTCCCAACTTGCTGGATCAAAGCCAGAACCCAGCCCAGCGACAAAAGCTCTGACTCCCTTTGGGGAGACACTTCGTTTTTTCCCCCTGTACTTTTCTCTCTTTAACATTGCAACTTGCGTCATCGCTCTTTCTACAAGTTCTGTCATTTTCTCCAACTGCACATTTAATAATTGCACATGCTGTTTCTGCAACAAGCAGTCTGTCTGCGCTTCCTCCGAAGCGGCCTTGTACTTCAACATTTGCGCCTGTATTTGCTGATTCTTTTCATGTAAGCTTTTCCATGCAGTCGCACAAATCCACACAGGTTTCTGCAAACCACACACAGGTGTCCCTTTTTCAACTTCTACTGTTTTCAAAGCCGTCAAAAAATCATCTGAATTCTCAGCATTTAAAGCATCATTACAAGGAGAAGGGCGTCCCCCTCTGTCTCGCAAACATGCAGCAATCTGCTGGTACTGGACATCACTCCACCCTTCCACCAACTCAGTTTTCACTCCTGCATCTGTTTTATCTCTTTTCGTAAACATTGTACAGCCTTTTTCTCCAATACCCTGCTCGCAGCGCCAAAATGTCTTAAAATATTTTATTTTATAATGTGCAGGACTCGGGAAAAAGGTCGGCACAATGAAAACACACTCTCAGAACTGTGTACTTCAGTATGCTTTAATAAAAAGTTGCCACAGATACAATAAAACTCTGCAAAGCATAAACATGCTCAATAACAACACACACACACTGTTATTTGCTAGGATCGAGTATCAATTTAAACCCCGCCACGAATAACAGCAAGCCTCAAGCTTTTACACACACTCAAAAGGCATTGATGTAAAGGATCAAATCCCTCACCGTTGATACCAACGAGGAAGCCTCTTCGTTCGGCAGGAGATGTCATCAATGCAACAAACACCGGGCGTTGATCAAACCCACGGTAGACCTCAGAAATCCATCCGAGCGCCTCCTATTTTATACCTTTGAGTTGTGTGAATGTGTATGCGTGGTGCGTGTGCGTGCGTGTCTATAATGACTTCACTCTCATCTTAACACAAACATGTTTTTGTGTGAGTCGGTGCAAGGCACGGGTGAGGGATAACATTTGTTACTTTGACTAGATTGTTGCAACTTTTGCCAATAAAAACAAAGTTATATGTGAAAAAGAGTAGGGCCCTTACCTCCCCCACATAATCAGTGTCTTCAAAGCAAAAGCTGCCTCACTAAAAAAGTCAGCCTGACACTAAGTATATGGTCAGTTTTAATGAATACACTTAAATTTGATAAAATAGTCAGTTTGCCAGCTGTGTTCTATCAACATCTTACAAAATTGGCTGTGAATATTTATTTGCCTAACTCCCTTTCAGAAGAACTGCAAGGCTTGAAGTGAGATGGGTGATATGCATTCATTCCATCAAAGACCAGCTCTTCGAAGAAGGACGGGCCCTTGAAGCAAAGCCACACAAAACCCCCCACTTCAAGGCTTTAATGAAACATCTTGACACTAAACTAAAATGTTTTTTCTCACAAGTGTTGCATTAAGCATTAATTCTTAACATAAAAATTGATAAACATTTAGTCAGAAAAACATTAATACTTCTTAAACTCTTCACTCCTGTACTCACTCAGGAACAGGAAAGGCTGAAGGCTCTCTGCCCTGTGAGGGCTTTACGCACTTACATGCAGAGAACAGCCAAATGGAGAAAAACAAATCAACTGTTTGTCTGCTTTGCAGCACCTGCTATCGGAAAGGCCCTATCAAAACAACGCCTTTCACATTGGGTGACTGAGGCCATTAAAAGGGCGTACAGTAGCAAAGGTCAACAGGTGCCCTCTGGGGTGCACGCTCACTCCACTCGGGGCTTGGCCACTTCCTGGTCATTGTTCAAGGGTGTACCAGTTGCAGACATCTGCGCTGCTGCGAACTGGAGCTCATTAAACACTTTTGCAAAGCATTACAGTTTGGATGTTACTGCGTGTGACGTCACTCAGGCTGTCCTTTCTAACACACAGTAGAAAGTAGCCTTGAGATGCCTGCTGGTCAAGGGCAGACGTTCACTCTAGCATGCATTTTACTGAGCATTTCAAGGGCGTGAATGGATTACGTTCCCATAGCAAGTATGTTGCACCGAGAGACCAGACTGAAAGGGAACTGAAAGTTATGCACCATAACTCATGTTCCCTGAAGGAAGGGAACGAGGTGCAACATATCTGGCCCTTTTCAATGCTGAAAGCTCGGTGAAGTGCAATTTTGGAGAAAGATGGATGGGCGTCAGCCGCTTAAGTACCCAGAGGGCGGGGCCTCTGGCGCGCGGTTGACGCCCTAGCCGTAAAGGCGTGAGTATATTCCTTCAGGTAATCGCGCGGGGGCGCAATTCCCATAGCAAGTATGTTGCACCTCGTTCCCTTCCTTCAGGGAACATGAGTTATGATGCATAACTTTCAGATTTCAGTACAGCTTGTCCAAAGAAACAAAAAGACAAACTTGGTTTGTCTGAGTGTGCAGCCGTCAAGGGAGGTGCTGCCCTTTTTTTTAGATAAGGAAAAGGGAAACACAAGGAAAGGAGGTAAAAAAAAATATATATCACACTGTGTCCCAAAAAACCTCAGTACACACACACACATAAAAACATACAGATGACATAAGACATATGCATGAGGAGTGGGGGGTGGGGCAAAAGGAGGGATGCTGAGTGGTACTAGCATACTATTGCTAGTATCACTCAGCCCTCTGTGAATAGCAAGCAGCCATCAGTGCACTAACGACCAGTTGTTAGGCTGATGGTCATTGTTCCCTCTAAGCTGCGCAGGTGCGCAATTGCGCACTGCCCAGACATTCTCATCGCACAATAAAATCTGTGCGCGCATCTAAATTTAACTCGTCAGCCAGCAGGTCCGCTTCAACATCAGATTGATGGACAGCGATTGCATCCAATCACATTGAAGCTCACGTTGTTTTGACCAATCACTAACAGGAAAGGCGGGTCCTGAAAAAGCAAGCATGTGTGTGTGCAGCTTCACAGTCAGATCATGTGGAAGACAAGAGTTCGTCACACCGGGAGAACAAAATATAGTTTTACTTTAGAAACAAGTGGCGCTCTGCCTCAATTTCTCCTCTAACTCAAGTGTCTGGCATGGCACCTCCTCTGACAGACGATGTTGTTATCCTTTTGGAGCGAATCAGAGAGCGCAGGTATGTGGAAATGATTTCAGCAGGAAAGACTCTGCATCTCAGCGACTCAATTTTAATTAGTGTCAAAACTACAGATTTTAAATCTCGTTGTTAGATCAAGTAAACTCAGAGTTATGATTAATAATCCACACCATGTCTTTTATCTGAATGAAGTCAAATATGAAGCGTGTTACAGTGAGAGACGCTGCCCCCCCCCCACACACACACACACACTGCATCAGTGTATGGGGGGGGGTGGGGCTATCAGATATATTTATTTGAGGCTGACAGTTTAATTTAAAACAGTTTAATTTAAGACAGTTTAATTAAGAAGGTTGATTTTCCCTCTGAGGATCATGAATAAATAAAGTTAAAGGGTTAAAACCGTCTAATTCAAATACAATAATAAAGTCTGTAGTTAAATAAAACAGGTTTTTGAGTTGCATGCATTCAGCTGGGAGCAGCAATATAAAGAATAAAGATCAATTAATTGTGAAATGATTCTTTATGTTTTTGTTTTTTTATTTTAAGTGGGGCAAATCACTTATTAATTAATTAATTCAATTTATAACGCACTTTTCATTACTGAAAATCTCAAAGTGCTACACATATATTGAATGCTACACACATTCATAAACCGGTGGCGGCAGACTACCATGCAAGGTGCTTTCCAGTCCTACCGGGAGCAACTCAGGGTTAAGTGTCTTGCCCAAGGACACAACGACACATGGTGCGGGTCCCGGGAGTCGAACCGCCAACTTTCCGATCGGGAGACGACTGCCATTACCACTACACCACGGCCGCTTATATTAAAAGCAAACTCATGGAAGTTGCTGCTGTAATCTGATTATTTTAATAAGCCATGTAACTTTCTATGATCCCAGATTTATAACAGGTGAGCACGTCCTGGTGTTGCTCAGTGGTCGTCAGTTTGCTCAGAGAGCTTGTGTGTATGCCCAGACACGTGAAAAATTAGAGGGAACATTGCTGATGGTCCTTTTTTATAGTGTGAACAGCTGGTTCTGACTGTTACCATAATACAGTATTTTCATCCGTCCGGAGGACCTGTCTTAACTCTGTTAGATCTCAAGATGCATTAAATGTATTTCAACTGAACTTTCAGAAGGAGTCAACCGTGTGAGTCAAGCGTTGGATCTACAACTAGGGGTGCACCGATTTATCGGCCCCGATTTCCTTGATTTTGGGTGTTCAGCCGATACATGAGAAGCTAGTTTTACAGATTTTGTTTTAGCAACAATTGTCTGAACTTCATTTATATTTCAGAGCACGACCTCATGGCCAGTTAAAACAAGTTTGTGTTATTTCTAGGATATTGTTCAAGGATATGTTGTTCAATAAAATAATACTGGAAAATTGAAGGTGCATTGTGCCTTATATAACACCTGACAGTGTCGTTTATAAAACTAAATTGGAATCGGCTGGTCAGACTTTTGAGAGATCTGTGATCGGCCAGAAAACTTCAATCGGTGCACTCCTATCTACAACTGATTAAGTTTTGGAATCAGTCAAATTTAAGACAGTTGTGTTGTATATCCACCTTATTACTGAATTAGGCAGATATTCTGAATTGAATCATTAGACGAAGTGGTATCGTTTCATTCACTTTATTGAACCATCTTCATCCACCACCTGCCACCGCTCTTCCAGAACGAACACCTTCTTAACTCCGCCCCCACACACGTCATCACGTAAACTCTGTCAGCATCCCAATACATGACATCCCCCTTTTCCTTAGATTTTCAATTTCCCCCTCCATACATTTAAACATCAGTTTTTTTCTTTTCCATCATCTTCACGCCTTCAGGCTTGCCAATACATTTCCTTAGTCACAGAACAACATAAAACAATTTACATTTCTTTCTTAGAACCCTGACCAACCATTTCCCTTTTTTTTTTTTTAAATTATACAAAGTCACGAAACCTCTCTGGAGTCTTTCTGAGTCTCTGAGGCCTAAATGTCTTTCCCATTTCTAAGTCTTGAGTGCCCTCTTGTGGTGTTGCACTGTAAGTGTTTTCTTCTTTTTCTTCCTCAAAGTCTTTATTTTCAGAAAACAGTTTTTGTTCACCAACTTTTTCCTCAGTTTCATATTTTCTCACATGTGTGGTGTTTCGGTGATACCGAGCTCCTGTTGGTGATTCAACCACAACTTGGTTTCCTGTTTTGCTCACGACTTTGTGTGGTATTGCATTAAATGGTGTTGTTAGTTTGTCAACTTTTTCCTGTTGAACCAACACTGTGTCTCCCAGTTCTACTTTTGAATGTTGAGCTCCTCTTCGGATGTCAGCATAACTTTTCGCTTTTCCTTTTTGTTCTGCGTCTCTGTCACGTACATCCAACGCAGCTGTGTTTGTTTCACTCATGTCCGGTAGTTTTCCTCTCATTTTTCTGTTGAATAACAGTTCTGCAGGACTTTTGCCTGTGGTTGCATGTTCAATGCTTCGATAAGCTGTCACATATTTTCTTAGTTCTCGTTTCCAGTCCAGTCCTTCAGCTTGTGCAATTCTGATCCTCTTCATCAGTGATGCGTTCTGACGTTCCACTTCACCGTTGGCTTGAGCCCATTTTGGTGTTGTCCTCACATGTTTGATTCCATTGTTCTCACAGTATTCTTTGAATAATTCAGATTTGAACTGTGGACCATTGTCAGATCTAATGGAAACTGGTAGACCATGTCTACTAAACATACAGTCAATAGAGTCAATGACTTTCTCAGCAGTCGTAGATGTTAACACCTCATATTCATAATAACGGCTGTAATAGTCTATTAGCACAAGAATGGAGTGATTTGAAGATAATGGTCCCAGTAAATCTACTGCCACATCTTGCCACGGTCCATCTGGTAAAATTGTGCTTCTCACCGGTTCTGGTGGATCAGGTCTGGCTACTATTTGACAACCATGACATGCTTTGCAATATTTTTCTGTTGCTTTGTCCATGCCAGGCCACCATACTCTTGTCCTGAGCCGTTGTTTTGTCCCAACAATTCCTAAATGTCCTTCATGTGCCAACATGATTGCTTTAGCTCTGAGCTTTTCTGGCATCACAATGCGTGTTCCTCTTAAAACTATGTATCCCACCACACACAGTTCATTAGCAATGGGTGCATATGCTTTGCATTTTTCAAAATGTCCATTTTCAACTGCTTTTCGCACCTCTGTTAATTCTGAATCTGTAGCAGATGCCTCCTCCACCTGTCTCACATACTCCTCAGACTCATGAATGTGTGTGTCTTGTGTTATCTTATCTGATAACAGTCTTGATAATGAGTCAGCAGTATTTAGTTTCCCATTAACACCTGCAGCATTTCCATCTGCAGCATTTCCTGTTGCTACAGCTCTCACTCTTTCTTTTGTGAGTTTGCTTTGTTTGGTGTTTAATTTTCCTATTCCTTTAAATGCATCTGGGTACTGTTCTTGCAGAATGTTTTTTGATTCTGAGACCGTTGCTACATTTTCTCCTATTTTTAACACTCCAAGCTTTACAGCAGTCTTTTTACCCAGGAGTGGTTCACCATTGCCTCTTATGACAATAAACTCTGTTTCTTCTCTCCTGTTGCCAATTTTCACTTCACACCTGAATGCACCTTTAATGTTTAAAGCTTGTGTTGAGGAATAAGCATACAGCTTTCTCTGCTCTTTAGGTACATATGAATAACATTTTATCTTTTCAGCTTTAAGTTTTTCCCATATATTTTCTCCCATTATATTACTTGTAGCACCAGAGTCAATCAACATTTTTAGCTCGACTCCCCCCACAGAAAATAACAGTTTATCAGGTACATTGTCCTCCTTCACAATAAAAGCATATTCATCCATCATATTCACATTTTGGTTCTTTTGCCTTTTTGTGCGGCACATTTTTGAAAAGTGGTCCTTACCAGTACATTTGTGACATGTTTGTCCTCGTGCTGGGCATTTTGGATCTTTTCCCATGTGATCTGTGAATCCACATCTGTAACACTGTCTTTCTGTTTTATTTTCCTCCTTCACATTTTCTTTTGATTTCCAGTGCTTTCCTTTCTTTGTTGTTGCAATCCTGTTGACCGCGTCCTCCATCTTCTTTTCCTCGGTGACGCTCATCGCCGCCAGCTGCTCCTCCACGCGCTCGCACTGCGAAGCCACCTCCAGTGTACGAGCCAGTGTCAAGCCGGGACCCTCCTCCAGCAACTTTCTTCGCACGTATTCAGATGTGCATTTGCTCAAAACCGCATCTCTTATTTGGTTATCATTGTCGCCACGAAAGTCACAGTCTCTTGCAGCTTGCCTTAAGCGAGTACAGAATTGTTGAATAGTTTCACCTTGTTTCTGGAATATTTTGTGAAAAGTCTGACGAGCATATGCTTCATTTACTCGTGGCACAAAATAAGTGTTCAGCGCAGCCACTGCAGCTTCATAATCCGTAACCTCACCTCCTTGTGGTAATGTAGAAAAAATGTCCTGCACGTCTTGTCCGGCCAGGTGCAGTAACAGCGCGCGCCTCCGCTGTTTAATTGCGTCTGTGGCATCATCAAACAGAATAAGTCCTTTACCGTCTGCATACAGCTCAAATGATGTCAGCCACCTTGTCCATCTTGGTCCAAGGGTCGCTGGATCCGTGTAGCAATCGAACGGTTGAATACTTGACTTTTCCATGTTAGCTTGAACTTTTTTAGCTAACCTCGTGTTGCCGTTGACGTCTTCAGCGCGACACCGTCTTTACAATCCACATGAATCCATCGTCATCTTCAGCTTGACAATCTCATCCTCGTCGCCATTGTTGTATATCCACCTTATTACTTAATTAGGCAGATATTCTGAATTGAATCATTAGACGAAGTGGTATCGTTTCATTCACTTTATTGAACCATCTTCATCCACCACCTGCCACCGCTCTTCCAGAACGAACACCTTCTTAACTCCGCCCCCACACACGTCATCACGTAAACTCTGTCAGCATCCCAATACATGACAAGTTGCTACAGCTTATTGACACCAGGCAACACAAAAATGGTCAGAGCTCAGTAAGTTTGCATATATTGAGTTAAAGTTTGATGTGGTAGTAGCTGCGAGACATCCCCAGCACATACTCTCAGTGTCATCTTGCAATATTGAACTTAAAGTTAATTTTTTTTAATTTGACCAAAATGGCTAACTGTATTTCTCAATGTATGTTGATGTTGATCTTAGTTTGCAGCTTTGGCATGACATGTAAGGGATAATATTCATTCCTTAAAGAAATGTTATGTCTTTAATTACGTCGTGTACTTATCAAATCAAATAGGAGATCTTTAACCACTGATCTAACACAGTAAATTGTTTCTGCAGTCATTTTGTCTCTTTCCTTTTTCACCTTTTTATCTTTTTGTCCAGGTTCTTTATGGAAAGATCAATGTCCAGTCTTTTGACAAGCTGGAGAACAGTCCTCCTGTCCCTCCACACTGCGACCCTCCTATGACCCCCTGGCAGGCGACTTTCATGTGGCGCGCCGAGCGTCGCTTAGTTGTGGAGTACTCCGAGAACAGCGGGCCGTGCCTCCTCACTCCTGTGCGGGATAACCTCCATCAGATCGATGCAGTGGATGGCCCCGCTGCGTTCCTTGACATTCTGGCACCTCCTTATAATCAAGATGACGGGCGGGACTGTCACTATTACAAAGTTCTGCAAAGGGTGGCAGAAGAAGGAACAGATACAGCATCCAACCAAGAGGAACATAAAGAGAAAGAAAACGAGGCGTGGCTCCTTGAAATCCCTGAGCCAGAGGATTTCGAGTGCGTTGCGGAGCCATACCCAGGCCCTGCAGTCGCTATCTGAGCCACATCATGGACATGTGTACTCCATACTCCACTACGTCTCCCTGCCTTCTTTCAGCGTTTTGCAGTGAGTTGAAGCCAGCAGGACTCATTTTATGAACGTCGGGTTGCCAGGTTGTATTTCTGAGACCACTGTCAGCGTACTAGGATGATGGGGCTTAAGGTCCCACCTATTCACCCACAGCAAGGAAAGGACTACATGAATCAACAAGAGTCAGCATCTGGAAAAATGATGAGTTTTTTAACAATGTAAATGTCCTGTTTGTTCAAGGGGGAGACACTTGTCCTGGGACCATCCTATGGGGAATCTCTCCTATGTTCCTCTATCAGCTTCAGCTTCTGGGATCTGTTATGAAGTCCATCTTTAATACATGACAATGAGCGATACCTCCTCTACCAGTGGTTGACGAGACGGATTATTCTTCCAGAGGGATACCAAGTACTTACCTAAGTAAAGTCTTTACCCCTTTCACAAAACAAGGCGAGCCCCTTTGTAAGCAGCCTAGCTGTTCATGCATCACTAACTGAGCTGGCCAAGTCTCACGATGGTGGGAGGTGTTAGAAATGAAGCCAGCATTGTGAACAAACTGTGGAGTGTAACTCGGAGGTGTTGTTGTGGAGAACTACACAAAAACGTGTGTCGGACATCTTGCGTTTGATTGCACGGATCGTCTGTCAGCCCTGTGTGAACTCCTGTGCACGCCATGGTAGCTCTCTCTCATGTATCAACCGTTACAGCTCTCAGTACTTCACCTTGTGGCTCAGAAGCGTAACAGCAGCAGGTTGACTTGAACCCTCTGTGCTGCCTCAGGCCTTTCATTAATGGCATTGAGACTAGAAGGACATTTATATTCATTCAACCTTTATTTAGTCAGGTTAATCTCATTGAGCCTCGAGGACTCATTTACAAGCGCTTTATGAAAGGGACAACTGTTGCCTGAAGCCAACAGATATATACCCCTGCTGAACACTCCATCATGTAAAGGCCTTTCTAACTCCAATCTAGTATTTTCTTCAAACCGTCATGTTGCCTTGTACACAAATGAATGTTTTTTTGGAACAATGTCTCTGCTGTGTTCTATGAAACTTGGCTCATTTTTTCATCATATACTGTATTATACCTTGAAGGATCTCCACTTTGTGGTGCAGCTTCATACCAAAGCTTGTAACTCGAGGACTTCTAGCCTAGTTTATTCCCATCAGGAAGACTAGTTCTATTGTAAACACTCTTCTTCTTGAAAGTGCACACATATACCTTATTTTCTTTTAATGCTTTTAACCTATTCTAGATATGGTTTCTTAACAGGTCTGTTCTGTCGTAGAACAAAAGGCTGGTGTTCTGTGTACAGCATCACGACTACCACGTACAGTACGAGTTGTATCACAGGTCTTCTAAAACCCCTGTATGGAGGAAATATTTAGAAACTAAACATTGATCATTTCAAAGTAAAACTAAAACAACACTATCTGAACTATCTTACACTTTTAAACACTACCATCCATGTTGTGTCACTGCATGTTGTTTGAGCTTAGCCTTAACTAGCCAACATGACCTGAACACAGGTGTGAGTGTGAGCAGTAATGATGTTATTTTAATTGAATGTATGTGAAACAATTAAACTTGTGAGGATGTGCTTAGACATTCCTTGTCCTTTGTTATTTTTCTTCTATTGACCCATTTTTTGCTGGTTATCTGGGACCAGGCCTGATAGCACCATCCTGACCAGAAACCCTGATCAACTAAAATGTGTGTTCCACAAGGTTTCATTTTAGGACCTTTTTTTTTTCTTCTTTTTTTTTTCATTCTTGTACAGTAGTCTCTGTTATCATGGTGGTTATGTTCCACACACCACCATGATGGGTGAAAAACTAAAGTAGGAACGCTATATTTATTTTAGTATTTTTACATATTAAGGTTTTATAAACCCCACATTTGCAGTGTTCTTAACAAAACTAAACTTTTAAACCTACGTAATTTTAACTACCGGTACATACATACATACATATATGTACTGCACAGTACTGCAACATTTTATATGGGTACTCTGCAGCTCTGCAGACCAGCAGCTGCAGCTCAGTTCTGGTTCAACAGACCTACCCTGCGGCATCATGAAGCCCACCGCCTCGTCCACGTTGATGTGTGCGTGCTGCCGCTCCAGGAAGGACACTGCACGTGAGGCTGCCCAGGATGTAGTCCATCACCTCAGCCAGAGTACAGACCAGCACCGCAGCGACTAGAACCAGGCCGAACCCCGCCACCGTCTGCATGTTGTGTTTGCTCCCTCCACTGCTGCCATTTCAGCAGAAAGAACTGTTGGCTGCTGGGCCATGTAGTTCTTTTCACTTGCGATACAGTACAGGCTTATTGAAAGAAAACTACAAAATGGTGACACGTGTCCAACATTTTTTGTTTGTTTTGTTTCTGATTTTTGTCCCATTACAATAGTTGGTTCCCACTCCCGTCTGCTCCAGTTAACTTTTTATCCCATAACGTCCCAATCATGTGAGTACCGTAATATTAAAGTTGACAGTTGTGTGTCGTATACAGTCTTACATTGAAAACTGAAAGAGTGTGTCCACAAAACAGAGGGACTACTGTTGGATTTCCCTTAAAATGGCCTGATGCTGCTCAATAATGCAGGTAGAAAACTAACGCAGCTCAATAATGCAGGTAGAAAAATCTAACGCAGTTCAGTCTGGACAGATTCTTTGTTGAAACATTTCTTCTTTCATCCAAAAGACTTCTTCAGCCTGCAGCAAACTCAGTCGTAGAAATAGCTCCTTATCATAGTGATCAACCAGTCCGCCACTGACAGCCAGATAGCTAATTCACATTAAAATGTAATTAAAGGACCGTCAGCTTTTTTTTTTCATTCATTTATAATAAAACAAAT